>WYDI02034260.1:0-29099 GCA_009867235.2 Psittacus erithacus
TGGCATTCCTTCCCTCCAGCGTATCAACTGAACCACACAGCTTGGTGTCATCGGCAAACTTGCTGAGGGTGCACTCAGTCCCACTGTCCATCTTAGTTTCTCACTGCACCACCTACACATGGGATTGTGAAGTAAATTGCTATGACCAGGGACATTTGAATGGTGATTGAGGTTTATTGTTAATTCAGAAACAGCTGAAAGACAGTAATGGTTTTGCTTTATGATCATATGGCCATGAGAAGTTAAACTGGTGGCAGAAAAGTCTATATATACTCAAGGATCATTAAAAGTATTCACATAGAACTTGCAGGAGTTGAAGGGGGTGGAAAAATGTTTCTACTGAGATGGGAAGCTGTCCTACCTTCTGTACTTTAGAAAAGTCCATGTTCAAAGAATTCTCTGGCCTGATCTTGTGAAGGAAACCCAATAATAGCTCACAGCCGCCTTAGTAATAAGTTGTGTGCCCCTGTTTCATCAAAATCCAGTAATGAAATCCCTTTGCATTTTCATGTTTATTAAGGAAAATGTCTGTACTCCAGACTGATTTAAATGTTTAAAAAAGTGTAATGAATCTGTGGTTCAAATTAAAGTGTCCATAAAATGACAAGTGTAATCAGTGTCTCTTCATATGAAATAGGCTGTAGCAGCCTCAAATTTATTACATCTAGCAGAGGGTCACAGTATCCTACTGCTTCATTTTGCTTCAGATACATTACAATTCTTAATTTAACTTGGCGAAAGACTTCTATTGTTTATGCAGCATGGGACCTGCTGGCATATGATGCCACCTCCAGAATATTCAGAATGACTCTCCACAAGCAAAATGAATACAGGCTGATCCCTGGAAGAAGGGAAATGTGCCACGCACAGTAAAGCTCTGTACAGATTTTGGTACTCACCTTGCTTGAGAACTCAGCTGTGTGGTGTTACTTTCCTTTTTTCCTTCATGATATGCTCATCTACATTGATCTGAAAATGTTTTGAGGCCATTAAACATGATTTACCACTTTAGAACATGTGAATATGGTGAAGGTTTCTCTAGTCTTACTTGATTCAAAACAGGTCTGCTATGGCATATATTCAAGGAGTAAATTTCAATAACAATCTGTTAGGGAGAGGATTTGCGGGATTCTTTTGCTAAATTGATTACCTCCCTCCTTCCTATCTCATGCATATGCTGTTCTGTGCTGCTTCACTCCTTACCTTAGAAACAGGAAGGCAGATTTTTCTCTGCTGCTTTGTGGAGGGCAGCATACATACACTACATGAAAAATGTGACCCATAGCTGTGCTGCTGCTTCATGGTTAAGAAAAATAACTAGTTTCCTAAATGTTCATTTGTAATAGAAAGGCTGTTCTCTATTTATTTCATCCTCACAAGGTCTTTTTCCTTAACAGCTCCATACAAAGAGGAAAAAAAAACACCAGCAGGAGGCAGGCTAATGCCAAGGAACAAGGGTGTGGAAGACCAAGGAAGGAAGAAGCCCGCAGTAGGCTGGTGATGGAGGGCTGAAGGCAGGAAGAAGACATCAAAGGGCAGAAATTACAGTGAATGAGAAGATTGATATTGGCCAGAAAGAGGGTGCAGACTCTGGAGCTGCATCACTGTGAACAGCTTCCAGAAATTACAAAACAATACAAAGATTCAGTAAAATATAATATAATAGATTAGGGAATTTAGGTTTTATATTGCAGGATTAGTAGTGAAGACTTTGTGAAGCTATCATCAGCTAATTTTGGAATATATAAAATTTTTTTTGAGGTTTTTGTTAAACAGAGAACATCCTCATGAGCAGAAAGTTGACTACAGCTTTGTTAAAATTTGATATGCCTACAAAATTGCAAACTTATAATGATATTAAATCTTATTAAGTCCAGAAAGTAGTGTTGGGTTCTTTAAAAGACCCCTGCCTTCATGGTGTGCAAACTCAAAGCTGTGTAAGAATTGTGTCAATGGTGCTGCTTCATATCTATTTGAATCCTTGTTCCTACTTACTCACACATACAAGGGTTTACAGTCTTCTCTTCACTGAATTCTTTGTCCTTGTTTCAGCTGTGTCCTGATTTCAGCTGAGACAGAGTTAATTTTCTTCCCAGTAGCTGGTCCAGTGCTGTGGTTTGGCTTCAGTCTGAGAACAATGCTGATAACACAATGATGTTTTAGTTGTTGCTTGGTAGCACTTACCCTGATCAAGGACTTTTCAGTCTCATCCTCTGCCAGTGACAAGGGGCACAAGAAGCCAAGAGGAAGCAGGGACAGGACACCTGACCCAAACTAGCCAAAGGGCTATTCCATACTGCAGAACAGGGATGGGCTGGGTATCTGTCAGTGTGTAGTGAACAGTTTTACTGTGCATCACTTGAATTTTTTGGGTACAGGGGTTATTCCTCCCTCTCTCTATTTGCTATTATTATTAATAGAATGATAACAATGAGACTAGTATTAATAATTATCATAATTATCACAATTATATTATTTGTAGTGTTGATTATTCTTATTAACGTAATTGTTATTATTTTTATACTATTTGTAGTATATATTGTTATAATACATAATGTGCCATTGAGAATGTTATCCTGCAAGACTCTTATGGCTGTAGGCAGTACCATCTCCTGTAGCTTACTTCTATAGTCAGCTTGGCTTCTGTTGTCATTTTACTGCTGTGTTGAAAATGTATTTGGGGACTTCTGGTAGAGTACAAACACACTACCTGCAAAACCCAAAAAAGTTCAGCAAGCTCAGCAGATGGTCAGATGAGAAGGACCTCTGAAATCTAACAGCAGATTTGTAATCTGTAGTTATCTGGTTTAATATACAAAATATAAGTAAGTTTTTGTTTATTTCCTCTATTGAAACTGGAAGGATTAATATTTAATGCTGTCATGGTGTAAGTTTATCTCATAGATTCAAGTATTAGTGACTATTCTGCCATAAGTTTAAAGAATAAGAATTTTTGTATAATTAGGTTTTGTAAATATGAGCTAAGCATGCTAATTATATATTCTTTCAATTAAAATATGTATTATTACCTACACATATGTGACTACTAAGTGCAATAGTTGGAAGTAACACAAAATTGATGACACTGCTTCGCATTGTAAACAAAGTGAAACTGGACCTGAAAACCTAGCTTCAGTGATAAACCAGCTGCAAAAAATAATTGTTGAGCTTTGACGTTTTGAAGTATTTTTTCACTTATTTTAAAATGTTCAGATAAAATGTAGTATTTCAAATGTTGCATGCAACAACATGGAAGATAATCAAACAGCAAACATTACCATTCGCCAGTTCAGTCACAAATGTATGTATGTGCAATTATGTGTAATTATAGAGTGGGAAGAAAAGGGAGACATATGATGATTGCAATATCATTATGACAGTTATTTAATATGTACAGTTTTCAGCCTCTATTGTGAATGTCTTCTGATGAAGAATGAAATCTACGTTGCAATTTTTTTCTGCCCTTGAAGCAGGTGTTACACAAAGCTACATTCAGAATTCTTTTCTGCCTTAAAAAATGCATTCAGTGGCTTGTTTTTGAGGTGACAAAGGAAAGCTGATGAAGTGAAACTGTATCAACTGTGCAGCTAAATGTTTGGTTGTTGTTTTTTTCAATAGTTGTGTCTATGATTGTTCGTCTGCTACTCTACCTCTTAACATTTATGAATCTTACATGGCTGTTTATTATCTCAAGGTTACGACATGCAGTTGAAACAATCCTGAAGACTTTAAGATAGTTGTACAAATGCCAGTTGTACCGTTTAACTGGTAGTAGGTAGCATTCTTAGACTATTAAGACCTGATAAAGCTTTATAAACTTCCAGTAGAAAGCAATCAAATGATAAGCAAGAAAAAATATTCAGGCATAAGCTTAAGCTGACTTGTTAATTAGGACTGTTAGTCCTGCACTGTCATTTGGAGTGAGAAACCTCTATACAATTTTCCTGTCAAAACAAAAAAGAAGAAAAAAACGCAAACCCTACAGTGGTTAGTGCACTCCTCCAGGGAGTGAGGTGGTATTCAGATCAGTCTGTTTCTACAGCCTGTCCAAGACACCCTAAATGCCAGCTGTATTTGCTGTGATCACCCAGCCTGCTGGGAGTGCACACTGCTAATATGGTCATTAAATGAAGATATTAAATCAGGGTCACCAGCAAGGAGCAAGGCTCCTCAGATTTCCGGTGGGGTCAGCAGATTGGTGCCTCTGTCCTCTGCAGGTCCCTGAGTTTCCTACAGGTGTCCCATGACCTTCCTCTTCCCTGCAGATGTTACATTCAGACAGCTGGTTGAACTCCCTGGTGGGTGTTCATCCTCACTGGTGACCAGGGCACTATGTCTATGCTGAAGCTGCAGGTCTGCAGGTGCAGCAGGAGCAGGCTTGAACAGGAGCAGGAACATCACCTGCATAGTGGCTTCTGGCTGTTCTTTCTGCCTGCCCACCCCAGCTCTGGATGTGCACCCTGCCGTGACCCTGGCTATCTCCTCATTCTCCTGCTGATGCACGCCTGGACCCACACATGCTTCACAAGTGCACAAATGTGTTTTGATTTGCTCCTTGCAGGAGTCACAAACACCAAGGCTCTAGTGTCAGTTTGTACTTGCGCTATTGCGTCTTACTGATTCGCTTTGTCCTCATCTTACCCAGGTGGAAAACAGATTCTCCTTGGTGATCTTCCCAGCCAGCTGCCTGCACTGCCTTGCTGGCTGGGGTCTCTAGCACATTTGCTTGCCCAGAGGCTATGCAGGGGCACCAGACTGAAGTGCTACTTGTGGCAGCATTTGTAAGTACTAGATTTCATAGTCTTGAGGAATATCACAGAAGTTTGCTCAGTTAAGCTTTTTGTATCCAGCATTACTGTGGGGCTTAAGAGCACAACCCAGCCAATAGTCTTGTTTCATTAGAATCATGCAATCATAGAATGCTTTGGGTTGGAGGGGACCTTAAAGCTCATGCAATTCCAACCCCTGCCACCACTAGACCAGGTTGCTCCAAGCCTCATCCAACCTGGCTCTGAGCGCGACCAGGAATGGGGCAGCCACAGCTTTTCTGGGCAACCTGTGCCAGGGCCTCATCACCCTCACAGTCAACAGCTTCTTCCTAAAATCTCATCTCAATCTCCCCTCTGTCAGGTTACAGCCATTCCCCCTTGTCCTATCCCTACAGGATCCTGTCAAAAGCCCCTCCCCAGGTTTCTTGTAGGCCCCCTTTATGTCTTGAAAGACTGTTATAAGGTCTCCCAGGAGCTCTCTCTTCTCCAGGCTGAACAAACCCAGTTCTCTCAGCCTACCATGCATTTATTTATTTTTTATGAATTTGCATTCTTAAAACCCCCCACGGTCTGGACTGAACTGGAGGTTTTACAAATTCTCCACGGCAGAGAATAAAGCTGGTATTTTGTGTCCATGTGTGCTTTGTCCCAGATGTTTTGAATCTCATAACTCTTTGAGAAAATGCTTATTTTCTGAAGCAGACACTCTGGATAACACAGTGAAATACTAAAGCAATTCCTAGAAAAGGAGAAATCTCCTAGAAAGGAGAAAGCCTGAAGGACTTGCTACAGTGAAGCCACTGACTAGCAGAAGTGTTTAGAAACAGAAGAGTATTTTCTCAGCTTTCTAAGCTTAGTTTTTAAATCTTAGAATGTGGAAGATTAGAAATAAGGTAAGAATTGCTGAAAGTTGTGTCTGATTTTGCAAAACAGGTAAACCAAAATCCTCACTGTTCTTCAACTTCACCAATAAAAAGGAAGGGAAAAGAAAGTGAAAGAAACAAAGCTACTATCCTGTGAGCTTAAAGATTTGGAGAAGTCTAGGCAAAGCCCTAAAACTGGGTTTAACTTTTTTGTCTCTTTTCTTCTAGGACAGTAGTGCTGAAAACAGACATTAACCTACAGCAGTCATAGGGGAAAGTCTTGAATATGGAAATTGCTCCATGTGGGATGGAAGTAAAACTCAGCTGAGTATTTTCAAATAAAATAATCTAACCTTTTCCCCTGGCTACTAAAAGAAGTTCCCTATGTTTCTTCACCACCTTTGCAGGTGTGAAGTTGTAAGTGATATCACTCTAAATGATGATATTTCAGAAGAAGGGCACATAAAAGCATCAGAGCCTTTCCCCGCATTTTCATTTTCCTTCAGAAAGTGAAGATTTCTGAGTAGTTTTAAAACTTTCTTTAAAAAAAAAAAAACCTCAAGAGCCCTTCTAAATTACAGTGTCTTGTAAGGAGAAGAGCAGTAAAAACATTAGTCTGTTCTTAGTCATTTACAAGTTTAATAGAACATTTTAAGAAAAGGGAAAACACAGGCATAAAAGTCATTGACTATGGATTTAAATACATAATAAAACAAATCACAGCACCCCCTCAAAAAAACAAACCCAACCCCACCCCCCTCATGGACTTACCTTAAAAAATAACTAAAAAATTTCTGTAAAAAAATATTTTGTAAAGATTTTTAGGTGGTAAAAGAGGAAATTACATTGTCCTGCTTTGAAAAGGAAATTCTCAGGTTGGAGGAAAGTTACAGGTAGAGTTGTTCAGAGATCAGTTCTGGGATGAACATAATTTAGTATTTTCATTGCAGCCCTTGACAGAAGAGTGCTAACAAGGCTTGCTGATAGAATAAAGCTACTCAGCATTATCAAAAAAAAGAAATCAAAAAACAGGTCACCTTGCAGAATGGTCTGCAAAGTATGAGATGAAATTTAATAGTGCAACTGCTTGGTCATATCTTGAGGGAGAGGTAATAAGAATGTTCATTATCAACTGAAAGCTATTAAGTTGGAAATGATAAGAGATGAGAGGAATCTAGTGCAACAGTTGGTAAGAGAAGAAGTATGTCATAGAGCCAACAGCCATAGAAAAGGATGTTTTCAAGAAAAGGGACAATGAGATCCCAGGATTCCTTGCTGACATACCATGTCTTTTTTCTAGTATAGCAGCGTTTATTAAGCAGTGTTTAAGAAAAACGAATTAATGTCTGACACAGGTATGGGTGATGTGCAACCTGCTATGAGCAAACATGAAAAATTTATGCATTATTTTTTCTGCCAGCAAAGTGAAGGTATGACCTCTAGAAAGGGAAAAGGTTTAGTTAAGCCATATAAAAATACTGCTAAATGAGCAAATAATGTAATCACAGCTAGGTTTAGAAAACGAATTAAAATGTCAAAGTGGCAGAAACAGTGGGAAATTCTAAAAAAAAAATAAGGCTGGGGGGGAGTGGGGTTGTTGACAATCTAAGTATATTTTGGGCATTCTAATTAGCTTGTCACCATGCAGCAGGTATAATAGACTTTCTAAACATGATGAAGTACTACAAGCAATTTTTTGTTCAGGCTTTACATCTATTAACTGATTTGAGTTTTGTGGAGAACCTGAATATTCTCCTAAAAGTTTTGCTGAAGTTGTTTCTGTATTTATGGCCGTTTTCACATACTTTCTTATGGTAATTTACTTATTACCTACTTTTGTACTTGTGGATGGATTCTTTTTTCTACCCCAAGAGACTGAAGTCAAAAAGATGTCCAGAGAACCAAATCAATGGATGCTCTGCTACATTTTTGACATCATAACTGCTCTTGAATTCCTTTTTATAATTTCCTTTTTTTTTCTTTTTCCCTCCTCTTTCCTTTTCAGTGACATTCTTCTCACTTTTTCTTCCACTCTTCCAGTTGCCACTCCGATATGTTAATACTTCTGTTTTCCTCACCTCTTCTTAATAAATCAACAGTGAAGTTGTTAAAGTCTCAGGTTTTACAGGTTTCACACTCAAGAGAAACCAGACACATCACATCTTAGAACAGAATTTTTCATCTTCTTTGAGGTTGTGGTGAGTCTATGCTAGTTCACACTTGGTTTACATAATAAATCCATTTTTTTAAACATGAAGATTAGGTATTTTACTTCGCAAGCAATAGCTCAGTTGTTTGAAACATTGTGGCATGTACATAAACACTAGCAGCAGTTTTTCTGACCATAACAATGCTTTTTTTCCAGTTGAAATTCATGAATGTACACTGTGTGCTCCTCCTAGATCATACATGAACAAATCAAAGTGGATAAAGTTTTCAAACATCAGAGAAGATTAGTATAGATACATAAGAGATGGGATCCTGACCTTCTGGAAGTGGCATTCAGAACCTGAAGAGTCTCAGACTGGTAATCATTTTACTATATGAATAGTTCTAACAGATCCCTACCTTTCCATAAGACATTCTTGCAATTTATCTCTTTTAGACTGACTATAAGTCTTTGCTTGCATTTTTGGGGTTAAGGATAAAAAGAGATATTTTAAACATTCAGCAGCATCCTCTTTTGGTTGACAGAGATAGCATTGGAGTGATTGACAAGAACTATATTTGGGCAGTGCTGTCTGTCCACCTTGACATGCTGAACTAATAAAAAAAGTATGGAAGAAGAGACTAAAGGGAGCTAAACGGTGCATGCCAATTCAGAGAACACTAAAGAATTACACTGGCCATCAACAATAATTTACCTTTGAGGATGGCATTTGATTTTCATTCATATGGAAAGAATATCCCTCAAAAAACTGTGGTTCTCCAATTTTTCTCAGCATGATCATGGAAGAAATAAATAAGCTGACAGAGCTGCTGAGGGTTGATGCTGAAGGCAGTGATTTAGGGAAACAGCATTTAGAAAGACAAAACTAGAAAATAAAATAACTCTTGTTGTCTCATATTTTTTTTATGATATACTACTGTAGCTCTGATATGCATGGACATGATCTTATTTAACTTTGAGTTGTTTGAATATTGTTTACGCCTTAGCAATATGCAGGGGATTTTTTCCTAGAAGTACTTAAACGCTTTTTGCATTTTCCATCAGCACTTCCCACAGGGATTTTGGTAATAAAACACTGACTTAAAGATTATAAGAATGAATATAAATCTGTACTAACATACTATACTAAGTTCTGTAAATCCATGGCCTCTAGGCAATGAATCTGTTAGTGAGAATAATGTTGAATGACTGCATATTCCAGTGTTACTCAGAACTTTGAATCAGGGTATGCTGACATTTGCTGGCTGTTGAATAATTCAGAATTCTGGTTGCATATGTCATTCATTCTGATGATCTGAAATAGTGTGCAGGAATCACACTTTCTGACTTGATGTGTCTCTGAAAATACCAAGGAAGCATATTAAGATTTGTGGGATTCCTCTTGACCCAAGACAATCTGTATTGTCTGCAGCTCTGACCACCATCTGAAGTCAATAGGAGATTTGCTATTGGTTTATGTCAACAAAATATAGGACACGGAGAAGAAAACTCTCCACAAATGTCGGATATTGTCCATTCTCCCAGTGATCTTTCATTAATAGGAGGCAGCTTTTTCAGATCTCATAAGGTCTTTTGAAAATCGAGGGACTGAAACCTAGCTTTGTTTAGAGTTTGCAGGAGTGTGCTCAGACTCAGTAGTACTCACTACCTCAATAGAGTCTGGAATAAAATATTTCTTTGAGTGAAATTAATGGAGATTTTTCTATTTTTAATAAAGTAGATGGTTGAATAGCACTGCATATTGTATAATTATTTATGATGATGTAGTGATAGCTAACTATTTATAAGTAGAAAAAAAAAAGCTATTTTTTTCTAGAAAATATATTGCAAAATAAATTCCAAAGATATTCCTTATTTCCACTGGCATTCTTTCAATGTCAATAGAAAAAAGTCACTGTTTTGTTATAAACAAAAATACAAATAAATTCTGGTTTTGTTTTGTTTGGAATGTGATTGCATGAATCAAGATTCATGAAGTATTTGGAAACATTGTTTAAGTTATCCAGGCTGCAAAAACAGTCACTCTCAAAGTAAGTATTTTTTTAATCTCTTTCTTTCTTGTTTATCTTTAAACTAAGACTTGATGTGCTACTATCTCTGGAGAACAAGCGAGACCTGGTTTTCATTTTCAAGTGTTTTTTCCCTGAAACTTACTGGCAGTTTTGTTGGCTTATTTCAGGCCTTTATGATGCTGCTAGGGAAGGAAGGTTGCATTTCTTTTAACTGGTTGATAGCTTGAAATCCTGTCTGCTAAGAGTTTGTGAAGCATTTTAAAAAGAACCGGGTAGTGCTGTTTCCAGTGGTTCAGATGAAGACCAGTTACACAGGATTACTATTTTTACTACTTAATACTTAGAAAAAGTTCTTACAACAATGTATCTAAATAAATTAGTGAAGAAAGAAATAAGCAAAAAATATTTCAACTTAAAAAGTGGTGCATTAAGCTTAACCACCACATTTGGACAAGGAAGATGCTTAGTGATGATAGAGGACTTTGTCAAGATTGCCTTAGCAATCTGACAAAGCTGATCTTCCTATTGAAAACACACACTTGGCTCCCCTCCTTTGCTATTTTTCATCAGCAACTATTTGCTCCTTCTCCCTCTCCACGCTTTGTGACAGTTATTTCCAGATGACTTAATGCATCAGAAAAACTCTTCCATTTTGACATTGCAAGCAGCAGTGTCATGGTCTCTGTAGGCCACTTCTAAGACATCTCTTGTAATTTTGTAAATTAGACACACATCTGATCCGAAGGCTAAATTGTTATCTAGGAGGTTATGACTGCAGAAGAAGCTGTTATAATGCCTGGGCCAGATCCAACATTCAGCTTGACTCTTGTTAAATGTCCCTTTTCTGGAAAAACACCTTCTTCTTTTGAGAATGGAAAATCTCTCCTGCTGCTCCTTCTAACTACTTTCATTTCTGAAGACCATGTCTGATCCAGGCCACAGAAGAACTGTTACCTTTCTCAGGGACTGTGTTTCCTTTCTAAAACTGCATATTGAATAATGATTGTCTTACATTTAATGCTTGCAATTCTAGGTATGAGGAACAGATGCTATTTCCAATTATACTAAAATGTGGGGACACTTTTCTGGTGAACCTCAAATGCATAATTTTGCAACTCTATTTTATGTGTTTTATACTTTTAAATTGTTAGAACGAGAAGAAATACTACTTTTCATATCTTTTTTTCACTCAACACAAGGAATATATTATTTTGACGCAGTGTGACTGTCCAGACGCTCTGTGTGAGGGAGAAATCAAAGGCAGTGAAAAGAAAACTGCAACTGTGTGCTGCAGAACATGCAGAGATGACAGTGAAAGTACTAACAGAATCCTGTATTTTTAGAAGGCCAGAGACATGACTAATCACAGCCTATTTTTTGCTTTTTATGGAAAAGGCTTGTTACTCAAATACAAGAATCATGGCATGGTGATGGAATAAAGTAACAGGTGAAAATTTATAGGAAGAAAGAGGTTGATGGATATATTGATGGCTGGACACATTTGTTACTGCAGTTGATGCCCCTTCAGCTAATCAAGATTGAAACCAGGGAAAATGCATAATGATATCAATAATTATACTTACACCATTTAACACATTATTTTGGGCATGCATGGAGGAGATAAGAACGTTTTATTGCCATGGGTTTAGAAACCTATGTTATACCCAAATGGCAGCACCATGAGTGGGCTAATTCTCTCAAATACATGCAGCAAAGCTCCTGTGCACATAGTACCATATATTAAAACCTTAGCATACTGCTTCTCAGATACAGACAAAACTATATTACAGATGAGTGTTGTCCTACTGTTCTTATATTTCCTGTTTTACGCTTTCATAAATTCTCAAGGTATAGTTGTTTTTGGTTTACAAGATATTTTCTGAGCAAGTGTTGGAAACCACTGTTTAATTTTCCAATGAGAAAAATTAAGGTTGCAAATGGTTGAGTTATTCAAGATCATAAATTCAGGTATAGATGTGTATATTCTGAGTTTTTCTATTTAGATACCCAGATTCATTGTTGACCACTTCCATAACCCATGGGGTGTTCAGAATTGAAGCAGGAAGCTCCTTGACATCAGAAACCCAGAATTTATAAGGAGCTTTACCTTCAGGGTTGCTAAAGACTTTCGACATGACCAATAAATAATGCTTAGAGTATAAGGCCTGAACAGATTTCATGCATGCCGCTTAAAGTCTTATTGGGATGGGAAACAGGGTGTCAGGGTTAGAAATTTTAGTTACAACTATATATGCATTTGCTAACTTTAACAGTTGCCTGATTTACAACAATTTATGCAATTAAGAATCCCCTCGAGACACCCAAGTCATCATAAGTTAATATTTAAATTTTTTTTTAGAACTAGAATGTTGAGTAGATGTTTCCAATGTGCTTTTTGTCTTGTTGTTCTTGGGGCATTGTGCAGGTGTAGATGAAACGGAAGGAGGTCTTTAAACAAAACGCAGTCTACACTGGACATTGAAATTAAGAGTTTTCCTAACTCTAGCAAAGACTGCTCCATCAGAAGATCAGTCTAAACACTACTTTTGAGCATGTGGAAAGCTATTTGTGCTACCTGTCTGAGCCTAGATTTAGGGTTTGAATATATTTAAGGACTTGTGTCCTCAAACACAATTGAAGAAAAGAAGGAGACTGTCTCCTGTAGTAGTATTTAGGAATAGAGAACTTTAAAGGGACCCAGTTGAACCCATTATTGCTGCTTATTTTTAGCAGAATGTTCTTATCCCTACCCTCTTATTTCCCTCTTTTCTCCATGCTTGCCAGTTACATGAGCCATGAGTCCCTCTCATCCCTACCTCAGAAATACCTATGATGAGAGTTGTCCTATAACATCTTAGCCCTAAGCCTTCTTACTGCATAATAAGTGAGTTTTCCTTCATCCTTCCCTCTACGCATCAGTCTCCTTGCCCAAGCTTTGTGTTCTCCTAGAGAAGGATTGAAATTCAGATTTCAAGCTGCAGGTTTTTTATTTTTAATGACAGATAGATGAGCAGCTCGAAGCCTGGGTAGGCAGCCAACTTCCCTTATCATTGAAAAGAACCAAGAGCACCTGGTCCAGAGGAGAGGAGAAAACTGAGAGAAAGGAAAAGAGACAACTAAGCATGTCATCAGTCAAAAGTCCTGTGGATACGCAAATGGAGTGCTAACAGACCTAAAAGATCCCAGGAACAGCTAAACATGTACCGATTTAGAACCTGCTGCCAATCTTTGTCAAACTTGGCAGCTATGCTGATGACCTGATGTCATCAACATGTTAGGTTAAGTTGTTGAAACTGCAGAAATTTGGTCTTGCTAGATATGCTCTTAGTATCTCAGTACAAGAGCAATATCTGATTTTGATGGAAAATGGTAGAAATCATGTCTAAGTAATATGTCTAAGCTTCACAAAGGACAGTGTGTAAAAGAAGCACACTATGTATGTCCCAATTGTAATTTGCTCAGAGAAGTTTATGTGAAGAACTAAGCAATGGACCAGAAAAGTATCAGCTCTCACCAGGAAGAAGTAGTGAATATCAGAAATTTATGTAATAGCACTGTTTTTCATGACACTTTCTGCAAGTTGTCAATATGCAGTGAAACCATACTGGAAAATGAACTGAAGCAGGTGGTGTTTTAACCAGTACTGAAAGGAGGTGAGGCTGGTACTCATCTGAAATACATGTTCATCTACTGCTTCAGAAACCCAGAAGCCTTTCTTATAGAGATCACTAGTTTTAACACCATGTGTGTGATGGGCTAGCGATAGCAATGCAGCAATGTAAAAAAGGCACTCAATCGTCTCCTCCTGAGCTGAAGCTCACATGCATGTTCAGTTAGAAAAGCTGCAGAGGGAGCTTTTAGAGACAAACTTTATTTGTGCATAGTGTCTTCCAGTCAACACTGATTCTCTTACTGCCCTTTGTCATCCACAGGCTAATCTGACGTCAGCTTTATGCCTAGCCATCAATGTTACCATCAGTAAAGGTATAGTCATTTCTGTATGGCAATTATGTGGTTGTATTTCACATCTGTTTTAAGAGCTGTAAATGTGAAGAACTGATTAAACGCAAGTACAAAATATCTCCACAGCAAGGAAGCTGTTATACTTGAAATTACGTCTCAGTATAGTTTGCAGAAATGGAAACTGCTTGCAAGAAAATAGTAGTCTGGCTTACTTTCTACTCTATGGTCATGTAAAATGATTCATGACCCAAACACATAGACACAGGGTTATGGATTTCAAAGAGTAATTCACTTAGGTTCATTATTTACATTCATATTAGGTTCACAGAGATTTTAGGCATAATCCAATGTCAGTCTGATACTCTCAAAGTAAAAAACAAAGACACTTGTTCTCAGCATCATCTGCAGAATGGTTTTCTTCTTATTTGCTTTTTTATCTTGCCCACCTGTAGCAATTGCTGTCCCATGTAACTGTTTGGCACAGTGCTCTACTCTTCATCTACTTGACCCTAGTAGGTCAAACATCAGCAAAACCTTCCAGTTTAATTACCTGAGCTCCCTGCACTCTGCCCAAACTGTCCACAATGGTTGTGAGTTGAAAAGGTTTGTATTAGAGTAATGTATTTGTGCTTTTTCCTTTTTTCAGGATTGCAAGACATTTAAAATCCTTAAAAAAACCCAAACCTGATTTTGTGTTTCATTTAGTATGGCATTATGGGAAGATACCTGAGTGTCAAATTAGTTTTATATTAAAATAAGTGTATTTTAAAATTATTCTTTGTTGAAGTCACTTCAGAAAACTCTCACTGAAGTATGCAATAACTTAAAATGTGCTTTATCTCAGGCCTTCATAAATAGAAATGTTGTCCTGCCCACCTTGTTTAGCATTTCAACTAAATTGCTATTTAGAACACAGTATTTTAATATATCTAAATATTAAATAATAGAGATGCTATTAATTTATGTCTAAAATCACACAAATATGTCACTGCAAATTCACAAGTCTGAATTAAGAGGTTTATAGAAGAGACAAAGGCTTCAGTTCTATTTACAATTTTACTGTGACTGCAAGATAGATACGCTTTTTCTAATGTACAGCAGCTATTTTTAAACTACGTTTAAAATTGAACAGATCACTTTACAAATGACCGCAACTACCAAAGGAAAATTAAGTACTTTGTATGCTCCAGGAAAGGCTCTTCAAAAGTGTGTCCATCTGGCTTTTTTTCAAACTTTTATCCTTAGAACACCAATCGCACTTTGTGCATGGCTTTTCATGAGACCCAAAGACTTTCACAGATAGTTTTTCCCTCACATTTTTAACCTGTTTATATCCAAATAAAATTACCTGTGTCTTTGCTTCTTAATACATGATATAATAAATTAATAGCAATATGGATCATTTAACGTCTATTTGTTTAAGGAAATTGCTAATAAGCCATCAAGAGTAATGTAAGAATTCTGTTGTTACCATGAAGTGACAGACTTCTATAACTATTGTTTGCAAAGACTAATATGGTGATGTGCTCTTTCTATTTCCTGCTCTCTTTTTGCTGGTCATTCATATGGGTGTACTTGTACTAAAATATAGACTTCTTTTTCATTAATCCGCAAGGAGAGTTTTTTTAGCTATGTTATGGTTTTAGTATCAATTTTTAATATTTAATCGCTAACTTGATCACTAATAGTACATCTATTATCAGTGTCTGTGTTAATTTTATTATTTGGACATTTGAGCCAGAAGAGGGCAATGTTAATCTTACTACGAAGACCTAAAGTTATGTTTAACTGCATGGGAATAGCTGCTTTCTTTCCCTTAAACATTATGTGAATTATGTACCTCTGGGCCCAGTCCTGCTTTTGTGTAATCCTGTGGCTGATCTGCTGAAGTGCATAGACTTACACATCCAAGCATGATCTATTTTACTCATGCAATGGTAGGGATGGCTTTAACGGTGTATTAAAGAGACCCTGCTCCTCAGAAACCATGCAGAGTCAGGTGTGTATACATACCTAGGTTATGGTGCTTTGAAATTTGAAAGTGAAATAGTAGCCTTATTGAATGGGAGTGCTAATTACTGATCTTGCTTGAATCAGGTTCCCACCGAAGTTCTATGTTAAAAGTGAAATTCTCAGAGGCATTAATTCTCTTTGCATGCAGATATAAGAGCACAATAATCCGTGACTTTCAGAGCAACAGGGAACCATTCTCAGATTCCATATAACACAAAAAGGTGAACTCCAATTCAGCACATGCATGAATTCTTTGTTGCTTTGTCAGTTTGTAAATCTAACAATAATAAAAAAAAGCTATGTAGAATATTATTTTTGTGAAAATTGTGTCATCATTGTGGAACACATGAATAGACTTGAAACAATATGAGCTATTAGCAAGTTCATGGTATGCTGAGTGATGAACTGGCTGAAGGGCAGAGCTCAAAAGGTTGTAGTAAATGTTCTTGCATCTAGCTGGTGACCAGTCACCAACGGCGTTCCTCAGGTTTCAATTCTATGGACAGTTCTGTTCAATATTTTTATCACTTAGTTGGAGGCAGGAGTTGAATGCTTGCTAGTAAAACAAAGCTTGGAGGTGCAGTTGACTCCTTCAAGGACCTTGCAGAAGGATCTGGGTAGATTGGAGCATTGGCAACCATCAGTGACATGAAATTTAACAAAAAGAAGCACAGGACTCTGCATCTGAGATGTAGGAATGTTGGGCATAAGTGAAAATTGGCAGAGCAGTGGCTGAAGCACCCCTGCAGAAAGGGATCTGGGGTGCTGGTCAACAGCGGGCTAAGCATGCATCATCAGTGTGCCCTGGCAGCCAAGAGCGCAAACTGCATCTTGAGGTGCATAACACACAGCATGGCCAGCCAGGCAAAGGAGGTTATCCCACTGTATTTAGTGATGTTCTGACCTCATCTTGAGTGCTGGCATAGTGGTCAAACATTAAAACAGGCTTTTCAGAGATGTGGTCAATGCCCCAGGCCTAATAGTGTTTAAGAAGCATTTGGACCACATTTTTATATGGTTTTACTACACAGTAAAACATAGTAGAACTACACAGTTTTATTTCCATCTCTTCTCTCATTCTAAAAAGAATGTTGAATACTTTGAAAAATGAAAGTTATGACAACAGGACCTCACTCATCTTATCCTTACGGGCCATCAATGCCTACAGCTGAATAAATAGGGAGAAGAAGTTTCAATTATTGCAAATGTGTGCATGTTTGTGGAATTCGGCTAGTCCAGAGTAGCTCTGCATATTAAGTAATTTCAAACTTGCCCCTGAAGATCCATTATAGAGGGGATGTCAAAACAGAGCCAGGAGCTGTGTATCTACAGCAATTACATGTTTAAAACTTTCCAGCTCTGGTATCTGAGACTGAATTAAGTTAATATTTACCATTTCTCACACAGTCTAGACTATGCTGAAATATAAAGACTCCACGCACCACTCAAAACTACAGATGGGTTACTGAAAATGCAACTCATTGAGCCTTCTGTTTGTAACAGTCGTTTCATTTTGCTTACTTTAATTTTAATCTTCCTTTACTCTAAACACTTTGCTTGTGCTATTAGCTCTATCTGCAAGTAATGAGTATATTTCTGTCCCAGTGCCCACTTTTAGAGTGACAGGCTAAAGGCAATATATTTGTATGGGACACACCATGCGGGATGCATAGGTACAACAAAATTAATGTTTCAGGAACACAGAGCATGCAGGCAGAGCTCTGTGAGTGATTTCAGATGCCAAACCCAACAAATCCCTCCTTAATGATAGAGCAATCCATTCTGAAGAACATAAATTGAAGCTGACCTTCTTTAAGGGAAATGGGAAATTTGTTAGTGAACTCAGTGTACTCAGAAATCCTTCCTGCCTCAAACAGTCTTCTTTCCTACCAGATTTAGGTTGACACTAGATAAAAACCTACAATATGAAAGCTGACACATAGTTAATCTTTTTCTATTTCCTTCCCTCAAACTTGATTATTTCTCCGCATGTATTTTTTGTCATTCCAGATCCTTTCTATTTCACACCTCTCTCTAATCCTTGTGTGTGCATTATCACCTCACAGAAACAGGGTTGCTGCCAAAAACTTTAACCCTTAAGAATACAAGATATTACAGACCTCTACCCCATCATGCAATGGTGCAGAAGGTGTTAAAATCTTTTAACTGCAATCAGAATTCAGCTAAGCTTGGAAAGCTTTGACAAAATGGGTTAAGCAACCAAATATTTTCTTCAGTTCTGCATAATGGAGTGGAAACTATCTTTGATAAAGCCACTGAATATGATACATAATTATTTTATAAAATATAAATTATCGTACAATTGTTTGTAAAGTAGAATATGATGCATAATTTCTACAATTTCTTTCCTGCAAGACATGTTCAAATAATTGTATGGACTTGGAAGAGTGTAATCAATAAAGACACATCTTTGACCTCACTGATATTATATGCCATTTTGTGACTTGAGGATTCTGTGGAAACAACCCATTTGGTTAAAAGGATAAAATCTTTCATGTTGCACTCATTTTTCACTGATCAGTGCCTACATATTTGATTAAAAACTTCAGTGGCATGGAACTGAGAATGATGCTTGAGTAAAATACTTGGATTATTTATAATCTTGAGTAGCTGTAATAAGGTTATTAACAAGTTCTTCACCCTTTTGTCAGTAGCATGAAGTAGAACCTCAATGAGTCTTAGTAAGAACTTCTCCTTATGCAAGGGAACTCATCAAGATACCAGAGAAGCTCTGCCAGTTCCAGTACTGGCTCCAGTATGCATACTTTACTTACAGCTTCTTTTTGATGCTCCTCCAAGCAGGAGGATGCTGTGGTTAGGTTTGCTTGGAAATCCTTGTAACTTACGCCAGTTGTTCTTACTCTCCTCAAGCTACTGTACTTTTTTTTTAATTTTATTTTTGAGTTCTTGTCACTGCTGAAGATTTTATTTCTTTTTTTCCTTTTCTCTTGGTTATGCACAGTACAGCTGATGTTCTTCTGTGAAGATATTTCTAAACATGTACAGACAAATTCTTTTTAATAAAATAAAAATTTTACAATTGGGAAAAGCTCAGAGAAAAATAGTGAAACTATTTTTAAGTGTGTCAACATCTCTTGGAATGACCTTTGATTTGGTTATCTTTTCAAGGTGGCAAGCCATGTTCTCTTATCTTCTGTTTATCTAAAGATAGATAGGGTGGCAAAGATTAGCTTCAAATGTGTCCTTTTCAGGTGGTGTAGTATAGACATATGGGTACTTCAGTCTTCTGTTTTTATCTGTAGCTTAGTATGACATAAATATCCAAATTTTGCTCTTTTGAAACATTTCCTCTATTGGAGGTACATAGCAGAGTGAATGAGTCAGTGGCCTATTGACAGCACCTTCATGATGATTGTTTTCTGCTGGGCAAATGAAGAGTAATCATGGATCTCACATCACAAATGTTAATGTGGTAAGATTATTATAATGTCTTTTATAATACTCGGATAAATCAAAAGCTACTCCTGCTGCACTGCGCTTAAACCATTCTTAGTGCCAAATGCTGAATGGCCTTTCCATAAGGAATGGGGAAAATGATATATTGGTCATTTAAATGACAGAGTTTTAAAAGATTTTTGCAAATGTTAGAGGAAAAGCTAGCTGCAGTACAGAAGCTGACTTCTGTTGCCAGTAGTGATGCAATACAATTGGTGAGGTAGTTTTATGATCAGTCAAAAGACTGACGCCTTGGAAAACTGATTCACTGAAACACAAATTTCTTCCCAAGTATGTACAATTTTGAAAAGCTTTAAGGGGCAAGGCCAAAATTTTTGGTCAAACTTAAAGAGCAGTGGACGCTACAGAAGAGAAAATATCATCATGGCCTGAACACTGAGCAGGAATAGGAGACCTACATTTAAGTCTTTGTTCTGTCTAATTCAGAATAGTTACCTGTACCTTTTTTTACCATTATTGCAAGTGCAGACTTTGGCTACATGACTGTTACATCACTTGTGAGTCTCCCTTTGTGTTTCTGCCGTTTTCTAAGGGTGCTCTTTCTGTTTCTGTAAAGAATCCTAGTGTTTTTGACAGTTTGGATGGGACTTGGAGCAACCTGGTCTAGTGGAAGTTGTCCCTGGCCATGGTAGGGGGTTGGAACTCGATAAACTTTAAGGTCCCCTCCAACTCAAGCCATTCTATGACTCTATGATTTTCTGATAGCAACTGTGGCTTGCTGGGGACCCACACTGGAGCACTCTGTTCCTAATGGATTGTACTCCATGGTGAAGATCCATGCGGGAGCAATTTTTGAACTTCGCAGCCCATGTGAGGGACTCACAATAGAGCAGTTAGTAAAGAACTATATCCCATGGGAGGCACTCCACACTGGATATGTGTGGGTCTCTTCTGGAAAGTCTTGGGAAGAGCTGACAGAAGTGCAAGTGTATTCTTGTCCTTGAGAAGAAACTCTGTAATGAGTGCATTAGATCTGGAGAATATTTGTGTCTTCCTCTTGAGCTAATGTGATGCCAGCAAAGTTGTTCTCTTTCCCATCTTCAAATTGGTTGACTGCTTTATTTAGGAGTGTACTTAACTTAATCTGTTGGGATTCTTCTTCTGCCTTTCACTCTCTCTCCATGAACTCAAAATTTGGGTGGGTTCCTCTTGACTTTTTCTGGCTATCTTATAGTCCTGCACTAATGTTCATAATCAGCAAATACCATGCTTGTCAAAATTCCTGTGCAGCTTGAATGAGGTATATTATAACAAAAATCAGATAATAAAGATGTTGCCTGCAGACTGCCCAGAATTATCCCCTGGAAGTGCCAAAATGGTTATCTGCATAGTGCAATCCTTCATGAAAGACTTGGTCCCTTTCTGCAGCAGAAGCGACAAGTGTACCTCCTCACAAACACTCAAGTCTTATCAAAGTTATGGCATATATTTATATGTTTGGCAAGGGTTCTTTCTAGAAAATGGCCTGGATGTAGCAGTTAGCCCTGGGATTTTCAATGTTGAATAAATATGACATCTGAATTAAAAAAGGAATGTGTATTGTTTTGTGCAGCCATGTGTTTGAAAAATTATTTTGATTATTGCTTAGTGACTCATGCACTAGCAATATGTTCCCTGTGGATGTAATCTTCTTATCAGCATCAGCTCCTGAACTCTCCCTTTCCTATATTTCAGTCAGATAGCTGGTGCAAAAACATGAGACTAATGCAGTGCTGTTCTGTGGCTGCTCGCTAAGACTGCTTCAGCCCCTAGTAAATTAAACACTTTATAATAAATGACTATGGGTTAATCAACATGAAGATGTTCAGCCTCATACCAACAGTCTACCACCTGCAGTCTAAAATCTGATACGACATCATGAGAAGATTGGGATTTCTCTCATGCTGCATATGGGGCAATGTCATTTTGAATATGACACAACAGATATGAAGCAAATGTCAGCTAATTGTTGTTAAACCAAACCAGGCAGCAAAATGCAGCAAAAGGCAAGCCTAGCAAATGGGTGGTGGGGTAGTTTGGCTTTCATTCTAGAAGCCACTGTCTCCAGCTTTTACTGCCCTGAGCTAATGGTCCATATGCAGCTGAAAACCTGTTTTTCTGGTCTTCTGAGGGGGCATGAGCTAACAGGCTTAAACATGCTCTGTCACCATAGATGTTAGCGCCAAGAGAGAGTTTATGGCTTTGCTACACCAGAAAATGCAATGTTGCAGAGAAGAGATCAGTTTTCTGTCTGTTCTCTTAGAAGACCTTGAGAAAACCAGCTTTGCACAGATCACTTGAAAGTCTTTCTTTCTGTACAAGAAGCAGCGCATGAACGTCTCTCTTTTCAGATGGGCAGCAGTGGTGTGTACAATAGTATCAAAGCTATAGCATCTTCCTTCTGTATAGAGAAACAGTTTCTAACTCTGACTTACATTTTAGAACTTTAGTATCTATTACAAGAAACCTGGGATGGCGCTTTTGAAAAGGCCCTGTAGGGACAGGACAAGAGGGAATGGCTTTAACTTGGCAGAGGGGAGACTGGGATGAGATTTTAGGAAGAAGTTGTTGATTGTGAGGGTGGTGAGGCCCTGGCACAGGTTGCCCAGAGAAGCTGCGGCTGCTCCATCCCTAGCAGTGCTCAAGGCCAGGTTGGACAGGGCTTGGAGAAACCTGGTCTGGTGGAAGGCTTCCTTGCCTGTGGCAGGGAGGTGGAACTGGGGGAGCTTTAAGGTCCCAAGCTATTCCATTATGCTCTGATTCTGTGATATATGAAATAATTTTTGGAAAGCTATGCAGATCAGGTCATCACAGACAACTACTACCACATGCTGTCATTTTCATAGTGCAATCAGAAGGCCTTTTCATTCTTTCATCTTGTTCATAAAATTAGCCAGGACAATTCTTATTCTTACAACAATAAATAAATTATTTCTCTACTGTATGCAGTAATCAAACCAGCCAAGACATTTGGATGAATTTTCAACCAATTTCTTTCTCATTCCTACATGAAACACTTTTTAGATACACTTGAGGTGTGGTTTAAAATGAATCTTAATAAAAAATAATTTCCAGATGAGCTCTAGAAGTTAAAGTTTCAAAGTCTAACTGTCCAGGACAATGTTAACTTATATAACTGTTTCCCTATTCTCATGACAAGTAATATCTAGTATGAGAGGGATGAAAGATTACTCAGAAATCCTGATTTGTTTGCCTATTAATTGAAAGAAAATTGGCCCTTAATACTTAGTTGTCCATTGGAAATGTTCATAACTGTGGAATATGTGGGCAAAATCACAGGGTGGAAAGAATAATTGTTTTAAATACTTACAACACACAGTCTAAAAGAATATTAGGCTATTTGGAATGATTAAATCCCTTTGTAGGCCAGCAGTCCTGCTGTGTGTAAATGCTTATTTTTAAAAATAGGCATTTGCATGACACAGCTGGACATGAAGAGGAAAAAAGGTTTTCAAGTTCTAAACAACCTAAAATTTCTTCCCTGTGATTTTTTGAATATTTGTTTTTTTGTGTGATGGATGTTGTATGATTTTTTGATGTAGCTCCATGACTTGAAAAACTGTAGCATGAATGGGCTTTATAGTAACTTGATATTATTTTCACGCATTACGGGGGTCAGAAGTATTTTGTAAAAGGAAACTATTGTAGACAATTAAAATGCGCTAGGGATCATACTGAAGATGGAAAGGACATAATTTCTTTCAAATTTTCCCAGATTTTATTCTGTGAAGGGTATGTAATGGCTAGCTGCTGGATGATGAAGTTATTGCTTTATATCAAGTTAGTCACTATGCCACAGGATTTGATGGGCTTTGGACATTTTTCCCTCTGAGACTAACATTAGTTATAGGTGAGCTACTTTGTTGTTCACCAGGTAGAACTACTATTCTGAGAAGGGTGCATTATTTTCAGTATGTTTTGGTTTTCACTGTGATTTTTCAGTGCGATGGTGTAAACTGTAACAGCATCTAGAATGAGAAGAAAAGCTACTGGTTTTAGTTCCTAAGCATGATTGTATCAGATCTTTAGGTTTGCATGAAAAAGGTGTGCTTGCACATGTACTTATGTTGGCAGCACTGGTTTGATAGCCTGACTGCTCTAGAATTTCATCATCATTCTTGCAGCCAACAGTGCTGTTGTTTTGTTTTCCTCTTAAACATCTTCTGGCAGCCCTAACACCTCATTTGTTTAAGCAGCAACTTCACTGTTGTTCACATTCTCAGTGAGCTGTGTCTGTTAAAAATTGCTTCTTCCTGGCTTTGAAAAGACCTAATGATTCAGTCGTGCAACACACTTTTGCTTACAAAGGTGTCTTGTCTTTTGTCCCTGCCCAGCAGATGTCAGCACAATAAATTCCAGTAAGGCACAAATAATTCTCTAGCCATATGAACTGCAATATGCATGTTTATTTTAGAGAACATATGGAATATTTTGAACAACTTGATCTAGTAGAAGGTTTCCCTGCCCATGGTAGAGGTGCTAGAACTAAATGATCTTTAAGGTCCCTCCCAACACAAACCAGTCTGTGATTCTATGATTCTAGATAACATACTCCCATCTTCCTGTGTAATCCCCCTGTAATTCCAGAAATGTTATTCTTTCTACTGCAAAAATACAGAATACTGCACAGTTTTCTCCTACTTTAAATACTTCTGATGCCAGAGATACAACATTTAATGAGTAGGACAGGTTTATCTTTCTAATTATTTCTCATTGGGCCTTTTTTTTCAATAATGAAGAAATATGAAGTAATTACACGTACATTAGGATTTTTTGATGCCAGTACTGATAGTATTTTGTCTTTTGGGCTCTTTACCCTCAAGGGTCTGCCTTTATTTTCTCACTCAGATGCTCCCCATTATCGTGTCTACCTGCTGGTTTTCCCTACTGTTTCTTTCTGGACAATTCCTATTCTGCCACTTGCTCATACTCCTGTTCATCCTGCCTACCTCAAAAGAAACAATCTTGAGTAGATGTCAGTTTATCTGTTTATCTTTGTAATGTTTATTTTGTGCTTTGATTTTGTCCCTTGCCATTAAACAGCATTTCTCTCCCCACTGAATGCTGAGCAACCACTCAGCAGTTGTTTTCCTTTGCTCTAAGTAAGTGTGACTTTGAGCCCAAATTTATGGGATTACACAATTTTTCTACATGGGCTTAAGATCAACCTTCAGAAATAAGCTTATTGGAAAGCTTTGCAGCAAAAATGACTTCTTTTGAGATTTCTTGATGATTCTTTCTTAGCAGATGCTGAGAAAGTAGTATGAGTGATCACTCACTCCAACTTAAATAAATACAGATTAATCCAGTCATATAAGCATAACTTAGAGGAGTGAATAAAAAGAGAGAAATTGAGCACTAACTGTTCATTATACATCAGCAGGAGTAGTTTTCAGTATTGAAATTAAAAATAAAGGGTGTATTTGAGGCTTATTTTGAGAAAAACTGTCACCTTCCTAAAAGAACAGATACATGAGTAGGAAAGCAAAAGCCTTTTATAGAATCCACAAATATTGAAATTTCTTAGAAATTGCCTGGAAAGCAAAGCTAGAGAGAGAGCTTGGAGAATATAGGTTCAGCCAATAAGGACTGCTGATCAGAGACTTGGAAATCTTTCCAGCCTGAGTTAGGAAAGCTTCCATTTTCATAAAGCCACAGAAATCAGAATTGGAAAAGGGCTCTTAAGACATTTAGTTGCCTCCTGCCAATACTCTAATGTATTCCTGATCTTGACTGTTTTCTCACATCTAATTGGAAAAGATTCAAGTGACAGAACTCTCATTGCTTCCCTTGGGGTAAGGGGTTTAATTGATCTCATGGTGAGAAAATGACTTGTTAGGTTCAGGAAGTACTTCTTAAGAATGTGTCTTGGAAACTGAGAGATTTGCATAAAATCTGATTGAGAAGGCAAAGCTATTTAATGTAATTTTGTGAATTCAGTACTCATGTTACCACTCTGTTTCACTTTTACCAGTTGCTGAAAGCTAGCATGTGAATTGAGCTGGCTCTATTATCTTACAGTTTCTAATACATGCCATCTTACCCAGCTATTTTAACACTCACTTTTGCAGGAAGACAGTGGCACCATTTTGTCGAGTATGGAGGTATATATCATAAAACCACAGAATGCTTTTAGTTAGGAGGAACCTTAAAGATCATCTACTTCCAATCTTGTTGCCACAGGTCCATTTAGTTTTCCAGCAGGGACTAGCCAGCTGCATGCTGCTAGGTTTTGAACTTAACTAGGCTCATCTGAGAGTCTAAAAATTAAAAAATTGTATCACACTGTAAATTACATCCAATCCTTTATGCAAAACTTGTATGCAACTTAATGCGGATGAGGCCATGGGAAGTAAAACAGTCTCAACTTAGAATTCTTACTGAATGCAGTGTATTGTAGTTTATTAACATAAACTTCTAGTCACTGATTCACGTATTGAGGAAAAGAAAATAAACTAAAAAAACAAAACCAAACAAAAAAACCCCACCCAAACCATTAAAGAAATACTTAAGGAGACAGATTTCCTCCCTTTTTCCCAGGCTTAAACATTAGTCAGACATCAGTCAAACATCATCCCTTCTTAGTCTCATCTTCTCTTATCATCACCATGTGTTACACTTACCTATCCCAATCCCCATGATGTGGCAACAAGCAATCTAAGGGGCTGAGATTGCATGCATAGTATGTGTATACATGTGTGCATGACAGTCCTTGCTTCCTACTCATTTTTCTTTTCTCCAGAAAGGGTCATCCATGTGCTGCAGTTCCTCTGTAGATGCCAGTGTCCTGGTGTGGGCTGCCTTGGGGTGCAGTCCTTCAGGAATGTCTCTGAGTGATGTACATGTCCTGGAGTGTCTCCTTTCAGAAAAAGCGTCTTCAGCTCTGTCCCCAGCAGTCTCCTTTCATGTGCTTTGTCTCTTACCTTCCCCCTTGCAGAAGCAACTTTTTTTGCATATGTATGAGTTAGACTGTGAACAGGGGCTCCCCTGCCTGCCTGCATTTGTGGGTTTGTTTGTGAGCAACGGGGTTTTTGACAGTGGTCTCAGAGACATCTGAAAGCACAAGTGATTGCACTGGGCAGTTCATTGTCATGACCAATACTGTCCCTTGCAGTTCCTTACTAGGCTGCCCCATACAATAGCCAGTAGGATTCTGTAGAAATTGTGACAACACTAGTGTAGAATCTCTTTTACAGAGTTTTCATTGCCATAGAGCAGTTTGAAAATTATTCTGGAAAATGTGTTCTCTAGTAAAGATCCTGGTTAGTTATTCCCAACATGCATGCTTTTAGGCACATGTGAAGACATATAGCCATCCATGAAGATGCTGGCGAACTTAAGGAGTATTGCTTCTAATTTTTTTCATCTTCCTGTGTGTACCAGTGCCCTGGTCTGAAGAGAAATACCTTACAAAAGCACAGAACATACTATTGGGATTCCTATGGCACAATTGCTTCCACTTTAGAGCATCACTGTCTCTAGGATACCCATTGCTATCTGAGAAAACATGTCAGGCATTAAAGGAATACTGTTTCATGGGAAGCATGAGATTAGTAGGTGGAAACAGCATGTTAAATACACAGCCTTTTGCATCTCTATCAAGAATACAGGGGCTCAATGTAGAAGTTCCTGCTCCATTGAAGGCACACTACAGGCATATTTTCTACTATGTTATATACATGTACTACAGCATATATCTGCTATGACACATGGAATTCTAGTTCATATTTGCAGTTGAATGTCTTTGAGAATGTCAGTGTTGTTTGATGTTGGTAAGTTAATTAACTCCAATTATACGAGTGACTTCCTCATATCAACTAAGAAGTGATCACTCCTTAGGTTTCAGAATTTTTCCCTTTTTTAACCGGCTGATTCAGAGGCTTACTTGGTGTTTCAAAGATTATGCAGTTGAAGGGAGATTTTTTTCTCTTAAACTGGCATCTGTGGCAATAGAACCCCTAGCTTCTTAAAGACTGGATCATGCAGTATGACTTAGTGTAGTTGGTTGAATCTCAGCCTGTTACTTGCAGAAAGGCCATTATAGTTTTTATTTCTTTCTAATGACATTAAGGACATTTTGAATTAAAAGAAGAATTCGGGTTGATTTTGTTTTCTAATAAAAGTAATGGGTATTTTACAGCTGAAATACAAAGAAATGAGCAGCCTGGATCTTCCAAGCCTCACTGATCTTACTGTTCAGCAACACACTGAACTTTATAGGCCTGTTAAAAGGGTTAGCGAGAATCAGTTTATATCCACTTTAGGTACCTAATGTAGTGCAGATACTGGATAACATATGTAGTTCTGATGCAGTTCTGATGAGATGATATGAAGAGCTCATTACACTGCCAGCCAATTGATAAGTGGTTAATTCATATTGTTGAGATGCCTGTGTGACTTCGTACCATGTAATTTATTTTCCTTTGGGAAATGTGTTGCATACAGTGTGATGCCAGATACATATGAATGACTGTGTTTTCTTCAAAGTAATGTTGATGAAGAAAAGCTGCAGCACATTCATACCATGATAAGCTGTGAATCCTATGACTCGTGAAGGACTGGTCAGTCTTTTTTAAGATTTTCAAAAGCATAAAAAAGAATGTCCCTGTTAAATTTCTATGAATTTCATGCATTTTTTGGTGAAGTGGCATGTTGTCAAATAAACCAGTTCTTGTGGTTCTGCAATATCATGCTTTGAATATAAATACCTGCTGAGGTAATGTATATCCATTAGGTGGGATCTGCCTATGCCTCTCAATAGTTCTTCAGTATGATAAGACTGTGCAAAAGTGGGATTGTTATCAGCAGGACATTGTTCTGATGTTTCAAGAGTTATACTGTGCCTGTTGGCATGAAGCAGGACCAGACTACAATTTTCCTGACAAAGCATTGAATTTATTGAACAGAATAGGCATGGGATATGGACAAACACTCTGCAGCCTCCCATATGATTAATTTATAGTTCTGTCTGACCTGACTATCTGTCCTTGGGTAATTTAGAATTAGGAAATTCTTTTCTTGCATTCCTTTTCTTGCAACAGTTTAATAAAAGATATTTGCTTGTGCTTGTTAACTTAGAACCCATATTGTTTAGCTGGACACATGCTTTATTATTTATCCCTTTAACTATTTTCTTGATGATCTGTCAGACTTCCCTAAATTTGTGAAACATATCATCTCAAAAGCTGCAACAACCTAACCCAGGAGCCTAAACTGATAAACTTAACCTGTATTGCCATATTTCATGCTTCAATGTGAAAAGTGACAAAAAAAAACCTGAACCATGTCTTCATTATGTACACATGTGGAGAGTTTTGCAAACTTTCCAAAAGAGTAAGAAACCCCTCTGGTCAAAGCAGTAACTTGTAAAGTCTGACTTATCATTTAACACAAAAAAAAAAAAAAAAACAACAAAACAAACAGGTCACAGTGTTCATATTTCACTGGAAATACACTGTGGTTAAAAGAAATAATTTCCACAGGTCTCAAGAGAGTCCTTAGTAAGTAGCTAGAATCATATAAGGAGATGGCTGACAGGTGATCTTTCAGTACCATAGAATCATACTCAGCTGGCAGTAGTTAGAACAACCCTAAAGAGGTATGGAGAGAATCTGCCTTGTGAGGGATCATGAAGGTTAAAGGCAAGAAAGAGAGCCTCTCTGACTGAGCACCATATTGGAAATATCTTTATTGCCTGAATCTATACTTCAGGTTTCTTCTTTCCACTTTTAGTGGTAATGTCATGGGTTCAGCAGTAGCAGTCATTTTTTCTCCTTCTTAGTGGCTGGTGCAGCGCTGTGTTTCTAACTTT
>WYDI02034261.1:0-22331 GCA_009867235.2 Psittacus erithacus
ATGGCAGGGGGGTTGGAACTAGATGATCTTAAGGTCCTTTCCAACCCTAACTATTCTATGATTCTATGATTCTGTGAGTAGAAATATGGTGTATATTTGCCAATTGAGGCTGCAAATCTAACTTCTGACCCTTTCCAACATATCAATGGCCAATATAAAAATGTTTTTGTGGCAAAAGCCTGTGCAAACTAAGGTGTTTCCGAGAGAGTAATAGGAGTTGAATGTTTAAAAAATTTTGTGTTTGCTATCTGGGGAGCATTATTGAGAAGTATTGAACTTCTCCCCCCCAAACCAGCCTATATATAGAAAAAAACAAACCCTGCAAAAACCCCAACCGAACAGTTAGGCTTTGAAAAACATTTTATTAATGAAGCTGAGCAAATAGTTTAAAAAATAATTTATTCAGTGTATGTAAATAATGTAATAACTGTGATCTCAGCTCACAGAAGTAATGCATTTTTCAATTTCTTTGACTAATATCTCTATATTTTAATTATTATCTGATGGGTTAAAGCATGTGATACTGATCTCGAGTAGCTCGTAGTCAGAGTTGTGGTAGCTATAACAAACTCTCTTCCAGTTCTGTGGTCAGGTGAGCGTACAGGCATATCGTGGGAGATTTTCATATGTGTAGGTTTAAGATCTTTCTCACATAGTGATGTTTGTTGAGCAGTACTTGGTTGCAAATGCAGCTGTTGCATTTTGCTTGCTGTTTAGTCAGCAAGCCTTTCTTTGCATATCTGATAACAAAACTGGGATAAGCCAATGTCTCATTGAGTCTTGGTGATCTTGACCCTGCTGGTACCAAGAGCTGCCAAAGCTATTTTACCTATCATTAGCACATGTCAGGAAACTCAGTTCTTGAAGCCATGATATCTTCAAGCAGATACCATTTTGATCATAGAGGTGACCGTGTAACTTTTAAAAACTATCAGTTATCTGAACACTTAACCCCAGTGTGGAAACACTGGGGGAAAGATGCTGCTCTGTAGGCACTGTGGCTGCTCACAGCTATGCTGCTCTGCAGGCACTGTGGCTGCTCACAGCTATGCTGTCTGTGCTGAGGATGGATGAAACCCCACCAAACACTGCTGATGAAGAAAGTTGCAAGGCTAGGAGTTGCAGTTCAGGAAACTTTCACTGGCCTAACAAAGTAGAAACACTCACAGGCCTCATCAGGAGTAAGTTATAACTTTAATGGAGCAGTTAATTAGTTCTGCTCTTTTCATACAGGATCATTAGAATTTAATGAGAATTAATAATTTCATAAAGCATGGAAATATATTGCCCCTGGCAAAATACAGTAACACATGTTTCAGAGATAGCTAAATGAATGTGGTGATATTTTCTCATGTTGTTGGATGATCTATAATATTTTTATGTAGTAACTCCAGGTAAAGTATATTTAGCGCACATAAACTGTGTTACTGTTTTAAGCTACAAAGTCCACATGGGTTGTGAATAGGAGTACAAACAAATACAGTGACGTAAACTTGATTCTTTATCACTGTTGGCCTTTTTCTTTTTGAAGACAAAGCTACTGATCACCTAGAAGTGTCATTGAAGAACAGCAGAATTCCTTTGCCATGTGCTGTAATATTGTTTGCGTCAGACCTATCGCACTACTTATCTGAATAGAACAAGCACATTACCTGTTTGAGAATAAGATGTCATAAAAGAACAGAAAATATCAAACAAATATATTTGTAGCTATTTTAGTTTGACCTCATCTGACAACATCATAAGTAATGTAACAAGCAACAAACAAGCAATCCATTTAAGGGATTTTATTTTTAGTCTAGCATTTTACTGTAAATGGTTATCTACAGGTTTTGTGTCTAAGCTGTTGTTCATGGTATAAAAGGAAACTATTTCTCACGTTCAGAATCTGGGCTGGTTTAAATTGGCCTGACTTCCACTGACTTTCATGAGGTTGTACCAATGTACATTAGTGGAGGGTGGGGCCCAAAGGCTTTAACGAAGGCTTTGGAAGTCCTAGACGAGAAGGGAGGAAATTCCTTTTGGTTCAAGTGTCCAAAGCTATAGTATATGCTCTAACTGGTGGGGACTCTCCTTCACAGATTTTTTCCTTTGGTGCTTGAATATAGAGATATTCTTTATGGCATGAATTGCAAATTAAAATAATTGATCAATAAAACTGAAAATGATGGATATTATGAGCTGGCATTCTGATTGTGGCCTGGACTTGGAGACTAAACAAGCACTGCGTAAAACAGAGGCAGCCAAACAAAATTGTTGATCCTGACCCCCATCCCTGTGGTGAGATGGAATACATGTAAGTCTAACACAGATCAGTATAAATTTGGTGCAATGGGGCAAAGATTCAGATTTGCATAGTTTCTGATGTTATTCCTGAAAGAATTATAGCCTGAATTAAACATGTCAGAGTGAATAAGGGCCAAAGTAGCGCTGTGATGCCACTGGGGCTAGGTTGTGGTACCCTATGATTAGAGCAGTCTTTGTGGGGAGTTCTGAATTACTCTTGCTGTAGCAATACCTAGCCAAAGCACAGAAAGATGAAACTATTCAGCTTTTTGTGATGGTCCAACACGTTTAATTTTTTTAAACTGCAGAGCTGTAAAATGAACCATTCTTACTTCCTGGCTCCTCTGAGCAAAAAAACTAGCAGGGCAAAACCCTGGCTCAAACTCCAAATGCATAATATGTCTCCCATCACAGATATGAAAGAAAATTACCCAGCAGATTTTTTTTTCAGTAGAAGTTTGTATTTGAAATGAAAAATGTGATCATTACAGATTTTCAACAGTCAGATGGAAACCTGCTAGCAATATATATATATTAAAAAAAATATACATAGAGGTTGAAAACTCTGCAGGAGATGAATAATTGGAGTGAACATTCCAAGTATTTGCCATACAAATATGTAACCAACTGTATTCTACTTCCCTCAGATTTTTTTTATTAGCTTTTATAGTATTTAAGACTAGAAGATATTTTTTCTCAGCCTCTTTTTCATCTTCCAAGCATGATGATTTCTGTTTCTATAACGCAGTTATGTACTGCAGCAGCACTGAGACACTAGTGGCTGGAAATGGAGAAGCACTGTTTCCATACAACAAAAAGACAATCTTTTCCAGAAAGCTGGCAAATACAAGACTATATGAGAGAGGGCAGATTGGTACAACAGAGCAGGGAAGTTGTTGTGACAGAGCTGCTGTTGTATATGCAGCTGTGAAAGGTGATATTTGACCACTGCTTTGTAATTGTTGAGTGTTAAATTGAACAGACACATGATGTGGCAGGATTTTAAAGCCCCCGTAGCCTCATGCTAGCTGTGGTACCTGTGAGCAGTGCTGGGAGCAAGAGACATGCCCAGTCCTGCTGCTGCTTTCCTTCTTCCACTGGATCATGTGCTAGAGGTAGCCCAGGTTCAGCTGCAGTGGGCATTTTCCATTCCTGTTCTGCAAGAATTTTCCTTTGATCTTCCTAAGCAAGCAGGAAGGTGAGGGAAGGAGGGAGACTGCCTTGCACTGTTCCTGTGCAAGTACTCATGGTACCTCAGTTACTTCATTTCTGCCTGCTTTGTTAGTTAGGGGTTAGTGCCATGAAATGACCATGTATTCCCCATGGGAGGACAAGTGGTCCCCGTGCCCACTGTGTGCCCCGGCGCATGCAGGTGGCAGGCAGCCTTACACTGCTCCCCCTGGTTGGCCTTGCTAAGGAGATTGCCAGGGTTTTCGTTTTGAAGTCTGCTTCACACCGGTCTATCTTCATAGAACCAAGGCCATGAGGAACAATTGTTTTTCACTGACATAATGGGTCTTTCCTCACAGTAACATGCAAAGAAAGTGAATGGAGAGAAAAGCTTTCCTTTCTGGTCTAACCCAGACCTTTTATATTATTGTAATGTTGGTTTAGGTTTTACTTAAGAGAGCAATCAGCATCAGTTGTATACTTGATCATGTATCGTCTGATCTAAAACCTATCTACTTGATTGCATTAATACAATACTTGCTGTATAGTATTAAATATTGATGCCAAAGTTTTTTCAGTATTTACAAATCCTTTTAGTCAATTAACAGTAAAAGAAAAAGCTCTCAGTTTGGTGAGAGCTACTGTAATTATGTTTACTTTGCAGTTTATTACCATACGTTTAAAATGTTTGTATTACACCTACTAAGTTCATTAAAAGAACATTAAAGCTGGCAAGTGTAGTATTCTGAAATGAGGAAATGATGGAAGTATGTTTTCCTGTGCAACTTTAAAACTCTTTAGGGAAATCAGAACTGTGTATTAGCTGTCTGGACACTGTATACAGCATGTGGGGAGGGGCAGGTGCCTCCAAATGGGGTATAAACAAAGCCATGTGATGGTCTGGGAACCACCTAAACTCATAAATTGGGAGTGTGAGAGACAGGGCTCCATCTGAAGTTTGACCTTTCTCCAAAGGTAAAGCACCCAACTGCAGTCAGAAAAGAGCTTCCTTGCAGCCTGCAGTAAGCAGCTGTGCTGATCTATACTCATTTCCCCAGGGAAGAGAGACATTGGGAAAATCTCTGGGAGAAAGGATATTAATGGCAAAAACTCCACAGTACTGTACCACAGTGAAACGTCTGTTTACTTCAGGAGGAATGTAACATCCTGGCCGCTACAGGGCTGCTTATGCACCATATGTGTATTCATAACTGGATAAATGCAGGAGTTGTTGGAGGAGAAGCTGCTGGATTTGAGAGCTCTACGTCTCAGGCATCATCTCCACTGCTAGGAATGGAGATCTGCTCTTGGCCACTTCCTGTGGCTCAGTGGATCTTCACTTCTTGAGCTTCAGCACACCTTCAAAATAAAGGAGTTAAATGTCCCCAAATGGATTTCCCGTGTAGGTGGGAGCTAAGACTGTTTGAACTCCTTTCTGTCTATGGAGGAGTAGCCTAAATCTGCTGTTCCTGTGCAAGTCCTCAATCAGGAAGTGATTTCATAGAAGGGATTACTGCTGCTAACTGCAGGGGTGTCATAAAACCAGTGATCCCTGCTCCACCTCTGGAAAAAAGAGGCTGGAGGTAGAGTGAGAGTTTAAAGCTGTGCATCCCAAATGGATATAGGTACTCACTGCAGCCCCAAGGAAAGCAAGCAGCCACTGCAAGCAGTGAGATTGAAGAACTGCTCATGTCCTCAGTGTACTTCTGTAGTAGAGGGCTAAGGACTATTTGCTTTTTAATGAAAGTTGAAATGCTATTATTAATTTTTAGGGAGACTCAGAATGCAGGCATGAAGTGCACAAACCCTGCTCTGATTTCACCTTCACTGTTCTCCCTTTCTTTTTGTTCAAGAGGATCTTCGAATTTGTATATCCTGAAGCTTTTGCACAGTTTCATTCTGGTTCCAGGTGTGAACTCTGGGGCTACTGTTCATGTCAGCACAAGAAAAACTTCTCAATGAGCAAAGTTCCTGCTGCTCCACCCCACATAGATACACTGGTAGCTTTTCTCTTGCAATGGGTTGCTTGGAAGACCTTTTTCCTGTTGTCCTGGCTTGAAACTATTGGACCTCACTAAAGTTTGTGGGACTGGGAACTATTTAACTAATAGAGGATTTGGGTATCACTTTAAAATACTGTTTTCATGAGCACATAAATCCCATTGAGCAGTATTTTTGTCGAACTGCTACTTTGTGTGGTGTTCCCTATGTGATGGTATATGATACAAGCGTAAAATTTATACTTCAGTGTGTTTCAACCTCAGCTTCTGGCTGAGTTCTTCAGCTGATGTGCATTCATCTACGTTCTTTGGCTTTAGAGGAGACGTGGTGATTTACACCAGTTAAAGACTGGATCTCTCTTTCTAATGTCATTTCCTTTGGCCTTTTTTATGTGTTTTTTTTCTGTCCTCTCATTTTTCATTATTTTACCAAGAATCTTTAGTGTTTCCCTGTAAACATTAAAAATCCACTTGCATCTTTGGCATCAAATATAATAATAGAACTTGTTTTTACATCTCTCTGTGGTACAATATAGAGGCATTGCCAAAAGCTATCCACTATCATTACAAACATGGGAATGGAAGACATATATAAACACAGAAGTGTAACCCCTTTCTCCAATAAGAGTTTATAATAGCAACAGTGAACTTGACCCAGTGTATTTCCTGTAGGGATAAGGTGACCTGCAGGGGTTAATGGCCCGTGGCTTTGCCTTGGGCTATCATCTCACCCAGCCAGTGATTAATCCTGGAGAAATGCCCTTTGCTCCCATCATTATCCCTTAAATGGAGCCTTTAGAATTCAAAATGATTTTGGAATGAATTTACCACTGCCCTGCACTCTGTTCATTGCAAGGAACTTCACTGTAACTGCATGTCACACTTGCATAAATAACCTTCAGAGTGAGGGGAAAAAAAAGAAAAGATGAAAGGACTGGCCCAGAGAAAGGGAATAGAACTCCAGTGCAGGCCACCACTGCTGGTACTACTCCAGCAGCAGGGTGATGCAATACCAGGAGGATATGACTGCTGCAGCAAGTGGAAGTAATCAAAAAGTCTTAAATTATTTGCTGTATGCATGAGTTTTCCTGTGCAAGCATTAACTGTAGTGTATTTTCAGGCAGCAGCAAATTGTGTTTTTGCTTGCTTACTTAGCTGGCTGTCATGGTTTAAGCTCACCACCTGCCAACTGATTCCCAGTCTGACCCGAGAAGAGACCTGAATCTTCTGGGTAACTCCCCCCAGTTTATATACTGAGCATAATGTGCTGTGGTATGAAATACCCCTTTGGTTAGTTTGGGTCAGGTGTCCTGGCTCTGCTTCCTCCCAGCTTCTTGTGCCCCTCCTCAGTGGCAGAGCATGAGACTGAAAAGTCCTTGATCAGGGTAAGCATTACCGAGCAACAACTAAAACATCAGTGTGTTATCAGCATTGTTCTCAGGCTAAAGTCGAAAACACAACCCTGCACCGGCTACTAGGAAGGAGAAAAATAACTGTTATAGCTGAACCCAAAATACTGGCTCGCAGGCATATTCTTGAGAAATAGGTTCTCTTCATAAACTTAGGACAGCAAGGTACCTGCACTGGAAATGCATGGTCAGAAGAGCTGTCTAAGGAACTTGGTTATTCCCTTGGACAGATGGAGTGCAGAAAAGACTGAGTGTCCAGATAGAGTTCTGCATCAAAACCAGAAAGCTTCATCTTATCTGCTGTGCTCTCCTGCAGGCCTACCACTTGCAAATTGTATCTGCTAGCATAGCAGCTCAGGCCCTTGTAGAGTGTATTACTTACATTTTACTCCTAAGAAGGCAGTAAAATACGTTGTAGTGTAGTAATCTGTACTCTCAGTCAGTTCTGTACTCCCCTCTTACACCACCTGGTGTAGGTTTTCATACCTGGCTATATTAAGATAAACTTACCCAGTCCACAATAGAAGCAATACATTTACTTACTGTTTTTTACCTTTTAATAGACACAGTTTTTCTCATTCACTGTTTCAGTCTAGCAGTGTTCCAAATAGGAAGATATTCAAGTTCGGTTTAACATAACTCTACCATTAATATACTGTTGGCCTAAGCCTGCAATGCCATCCTCCCAGGCTCCCATGTCATCAGCGCTGATCACAACACTACTTCACCAGGAGACATATTCCTAGTGCATTCTTGTTGCACGTAGAGCCATGTCATGTCACATGTGCTGAGTCTGGTAGCAGTGGTCACCTGGTGTGTGGTTTTATTTTGATCCTACTCAGGCCATTTTTATTCAGTAGCACCTTGCATACTATTTTGTTACTTTATCGTGGCTCAGCCTCAGGCAAGGCAGCCTGTAGTGCTTGCAAAGTGGAATTGTTCTCCAGCTGGGTCAGGGTTGTTGGAGTATGGGATGCTCTCCAATAAGCTGTCTACTATTCCTGTGGCATGAAAACAGCATGCAGCAGAGTGAAGCAGAGTTGTCCAGCTCTGGAAGCCAGCCCTGGCTCCTGAACACTGTACCTGTGTGATACTTGTCTGAACACTGTACCTGTGTGGTACAGATGCTGACTGCATGTCAAAAGCGGACATAGTCATGGTCTTCTCTGTTACTCTTCCAGTGAGTGAACCCAATCAAGACATTCATGGGAACTCGGCTTCCATGCCCCGTGTTCCCTTCAGGTGGTGCCAGAGGTGATTTCTGATGGGAGATGGTGTGGCCCTTCTCTGAACACTTACTTACTTACCAGTGAGCCTGAGTTGGAGCCTGGGCTCTGGGCTGTGTAGAGCCCTCACCTCAAACCCATGAATGAGAACCTGGTGGATCTGTGGCTGAAGGTGCAGTGCAGGTAAGCACAGGAGGAATGCATATGCTGTTCAGCATTAACATTTGGGGCCTAGACCTTTATATGCTTTGGATTTAATTTTAAAAACATACTCCAGCTCCTCTCCTTCTGCAGTAACCAGTAACAGCCATGCTGCTATGCTATGGCTTTCTGTTGCTGCTGATTAAGTCCCATTAAGTCAGCATTAGTTTTAGATAAAGATGCACAATTAATAATTTAAAATAACATAGAAAAGGGAAAAAAATGAAACTGTATTTTTTCCCCAGGATGCCTGAAAAAGCCATTAATTGTCTTTGTGATATTTATTGTTTGGTTGGGGTTTTTAAAATAATATTTAATAAGATTTTTTAAAATCAGATGTATCTTCCTGCTTATTTTTCAGCAAGTCTGTAAACATTCTAAAATGATGCTGTTTAATTATCAGTAAGTACATAACCGTAATGCCTATGAGATTTTTGGGAGAAGTCTTTTTGCTTCTTTGTTAAGAGAAAGGTGCTATTCAGCATAGGAGATTCCTAGCACATTCTTTAGCAAAACCAAGTATCAGAATGGATGCTTACATGCATACATAAACAGAAGTGTATAAAAAGAGGAGTGCATGTCTTTACTTTTGGGAAACATTTCAGTTCTAGAAATCAGAAGGAAAAACGCTTACAGTAAAATTTCATAAGCATTGCAGCTGTTAGGAAAAAAAGGAGCTTTGTCTGAAAATGAGAGTTCTGATTCTGTTTTACTGGGAAGGAGAGACAGTAATAAATTGTATCATGTTTACATGCACCTGTACAAAGTGTTGCCATATGTGTAAAACCTCAGGGCATGCAGGGCCAGTACTGTAGCTGGAACATCCATCCTCCATCCTGTTTTGCTGGAGAAAGGAAGCGTCTTGTCCGCTCTTTGGAACTGGGAGATGGGATGGGACTGGTGCTATCGCCATCACTGTAACCCACAATATCAAAATGGGATTTATGTCAGTCATGTTATTTACTTAAAGACAATACAGTTTCTGGTTGGTTTCATGTCTCTTTTTCCTGCTATACTAGCAGCTATGAGAAAACATTTAAAACAAGCATATGCCTGAAAAGAGTTCATTACGAATGCTGTTAAATTCTCCCAACTGTTTCCATTTTACCATCAGCTTTAGAGCAGTGTTTCATTGTGTGTGTGGAGGGAATCAGGCACCATAGAACCTGAAACCTGAATGAGACCTCTACATTTTATTAGGGTATAAATAATGGTAATAATTTGATGGGGCTCCTTGAATAGTGCAACAACAGAATGGGGGTTGGTTTACAGCATCGTACCTTGCCTCATCTATAGGGTTATTGTTACAGATTGCTTTCCTACAGATTGGCTCCTGCCGGTAATTAGGTCATAAATGCCCACCTTAATCACTGGCCACGTCTAAAAACCTCAATTTAATCCCTACATAGGGCACCATGTACTTCTTAAGATGCACCTTCATGAACTTTAAAGAGTGGAAAACATGTTCTTTTTAAGGTGTAGTTGAGTCTGTCATTCGATAATACAGGGGCTGGGACAGAGAGCTGGTCCCAAGCATGTTAACCTATGAAGGTAGGAAAGCCAGTGATTGGTTCCACAACACACTTTTGCTGAGACACTGGGTCCAGGACTCATCCTTTTATTTTATAAAATGATTTTCTCTTATTTAAAAGAAGTGGAGGAAGGAGGAGAAAAGTGAACATTTCTTAAAACAGAAACTTTTAAAACATGATTATTATTTTCTCAAACAAGGCATTGTTTCTGACCAGTTCCATAGGTTGGAATTCATGGCGTGTAATGACGGTATGACACATAGATGGCTGTGGACTTCAAGCACTTACTCTGTCTCCTTCTCTTGTCTCCACTCACAAATAATTCAAACACAGAATATTACTCAGGGGAATATAAAATGGAAAACTTTATTGGTCTGAATGATATTTTGCCCTTTCACTTGCAACACTATAGCTGATCATCATGACCTTTCCTTTTCTTAAGGGGAGGTATTAGGAGACATCTTGCCTTGGCTGGCAAAACCAAACTGGCTGCTTTCTAAATTACCTAGTAGACACGTTTCCCAGAGGCAAAGTAATATCTTTGTGTCCGTTCCCTGGTACAGAGGACCTTAAGCACAATGGAAGGGTACAAGAGCATAGAGTGAAGCCATACACCAGAGATTCCTTCCATGTATCCTCATAGCTAGTGACCTTGTGTATTCCCCAGACAACTTTTTCAACAGAAGAAGAGCAAACGGCCTTCTGAAGTAATTCTTGTTTGCAGAGATTTGAGTGCAGCTGTCAAGTAAGGGCAGTGGAGCCAGTATTGTTCCACAGAGACTTGTGGCATCATGGCCATAATGCAGCCATTTATCATCAGCCTCTGTCATTCCCAACCCAGGGCCTCTCACATGATAACACAGAGCGCTGCTGCTCCTTTACTGACTTGGTCCCTGGTTAATCAGTTTGTTCAGGTTTTGAATGCTGTATTCAAGCATATTTTTAACAATGAAAAGCTCTCTGTGCTAAAAGAAAGGTTTTACGTATTTGAGTCACATTCTTTTCTTTCCAATCATTTCAGGTTTTGTGTCACTTGATTTGTACTAGCTGTGGCTCATTATGAGAAGTATTTGTCAGTGTGGGCACTAAGGCACACATAGCCCTACATGTGAAATTTAATTATGGGCATGGGAATTTCCTGTCCATTCCCTTGAAATAATGTTGCTTAAAAGTTGATAGAGTGAAGGTTTTGCAAATTGAAAGAGAGAACCATGAAGGAAGATAGACAGAGGAATAGACAGAGGGGTCCAGAGATGTCTGATGTCTGGGGATTGAAGAAAAAAGCCAGGTTCCCTTAGGAGCAGTGAATGACCTTGGAACTATTGGAACAGAGAAAAAAGTAGACACCCTGAAGGCACAGAGGGATACAGGATGAAGCCTGATGACAAACACTGAGGGATGGGTCCTCAAGTTGGACTGAGAGAGAAGAAAAGGCTTGAAGAGGAGAAAGAAAGGCTAGGGCTGGAGGGAGTCTTCTGGCCAAGGAAGCTTTAAATCAGGGATTGTGAGCACAGGATGCACATGCTGATATTCTGAAAAACTAATGGATAAATGTGGTGTAATTTTTATTTCATAGTTTTGCTCTGCCTCTCCTGTCTCATTGGAAAGCTTGGAGCAAGAGCCAGCTGCAGGGCAAAGGGTGAGCCCTGGTCACTCATGCACAGCCTGACAGGAGAGAGGGACTTTGCCTCCTACAAATGAAGCCATTTGCTGGGAACCTCCCTGCTCAAGCAATGATGCAGTTTATGTGTCTCTGCTTGAGAGAAGGATTATACAAAGTGGAGAAATCTTTCCCTTACAGGTAGGCAAGCGATATCTTCATTGTCTCTCAGGAGTTTTGTTAGGTGGGGATTGTATTAAGCATTTCCGAAGTCTTCAGAGACCCTGACTGAAGAATCCAGTCATGCTACAGAAATTTGATTCTTCTTTTGAACTCTGATTTAAGAAAAAACCCTGTAGTTTGCGGTCCCCTTTGCTCAATTTGGGTTATTATACCGCGATCACTGCTTCTGTCTGCATGCTCTGTAATCTACCTAGCACAGGCAACTCTCCTTCCAGAGAGCACAGCCAAGACTTAGCTCCACTCTGGCCACTGCCGGGTTTCCTCAGTGGCAGAGCATCAGCCCTATCATGACCATCATCACAACAAGGGACATGGGGCAGAGATGGTCTTTCTTTGAGAGTAAGAGATGGTAGCAGGTAGCACTCATTCCTGCTACAGCATCACAAGCAGCTCCAGCAGTAGAATAGAAGGGATTGAGGCTCAGGAAGAAATTCAGGCTCCCTTAATTATCACTTTCTTTTTCCCTGTTCTAAATTCATTCCTGGTACAGCTTCAAGAAAGAGTTGAGGAGCACTGCTATCTGCAGCCTGATGGCTAACAGCAGTGTGTTAATCAGAGGAGCCTGAGGTATGGTTGCGGACTTCTCAGGTATTTTTCTCTGCCCACCAGTGTGATGCCTGTCACAGTTGCTCACTGGCTGTTTTTCACTGAAGAACATTCCACAGATTTCAGTGAAGCTTTGTGATGATGCTGCTGTCATTCACGGTGCAGCTGCAGAGAGCTGGATGTTATCTCCATGCTCGTGGGAGGGAAACCATCAAAACACTGGCAGACAGTAGACAGTTACTGTGTTGTCTTCCTTAGTTTGCAGATAGTGTGAAAATAGGGACCACTCATCTCAGCAGAATGCTAAAACCCAAGACTGAATTATGACAGCTGTATTTGCGTTAGCTACTTGGTACCTGAGCATTTCAGCAAAATATTCAAACCATGAGCTTTTACTAGATAGAGCTGCCCATCAAGTTTGTCTCTGTCATGACAACGATCTCCAGTTCAAATGATAACTTCCAGCTTCCGTTCTTTTAATTTACCATGCTGTTTCCAATTGCCAGTATACACTGGCGTATTGGAAACTGAAAATGTAGATACACACATTTTGAGAAAATGCAGAGCTTTCCTGTATTGATTATATTGCTTATTTTCCTGGTTAGGATGGTAAAAGTTCTTGCTCCTTGACTTGGACTATGGAGAAGGAGTGCTAGGTCAGCGGCAGTTCTTTCTGAGGGCATCTCATGGAGCACACCTGTTCTTTAATCAATTGCATGGTCAGAGCTACAGCTGAGGAGCTTTTCAGTACCACTTTCCTAGTTATGGTCCTTGAAGAATGAAAAATACACTGAAGTATGAAGAATACAAATAACTGAATATTCATTTGGCTATGGGGACAATTTTGCACCTTTAGAACTTGAGATGCAGCTGAATTTCAGCTAAAACACAGAATCTTATGACATGTTATTCAGAATCAGAGATAACTCTTCAAAGTTAAGATTGTTTTTCCATTTGAACACCTGTCTTTTTTTATAACTTTATCTACAATCAAATTTAAGACTTTCATGTAAGTCTAAGCATTATTTCTGGAGAAAGTAGAATGTGAGGTGTTTGCAACAGGAGGTGTCAGTACGTCCAGCTGCAGAATGGAAAAAAATCAATAGAATTTCATGGAATATTTCTCTGGTTTTTTTCTGTGCTATCAGCCAATGGACAACAAGATAAAAATATAAAGCCAGGCATATACTTGAAAGCTAACAGTCTTATTTGCAACTTATTTTAACTGAACACTACCACCATGGTCACCATTGTTCAGTGCTGGAGTCATATAGTCTACTGATGTACAGATAATGTCACAGTCCCAAAATAATAGCTTTCTGTTTATAGCATATCAAAAGAACAATTGTTAGGAAATGAAAACTTCAGAAAAGCCTGAGCCCTGAGATAAAATAATGCAAATACCTTATTTACCCATATCTCATTAGAATCCCAAAAGCAAAGGTATATTTCATATTGATAGCAAGTTATGAAAGAATCTCTATCAACTTAGTTGCAGTCTAAGACCCCTCACTTTTAAGGAGAATGAGAAGGGCACCCCACAAGAGAGAGAAACTGAGAAAGAAAACCTGATAGAAGAGGATGTAAGGACTAATTAGAGAAGAGGAGGAAACGGCAAGCTCACAGTGGAGTGCAATAGCTACTAGAGTGGGGATGGGGTCAGGGGAGAGAGGAAAAGAGACTGGGAAGAATTAAATGCTTAACCATTATTTGTCCAAGGATAATGCTGGGGTAAAAAAGTGAGATTCTGACAGATTTACAAGCATCAGACCAAATTGACTCACTTGCTCTCAGCTGTGACTACGTAAAACATGTTCCTCCAACTAAATTGGCAAAAGGAAATAAAAAATGAATGGTTTGCACATAAAGAGCTAAATTTGATGTCGGTTCACCATGTGCCCTTTGCCACCTCAGAGGAATAAAGATCTGAAGAGTGTAAATATGCAAAAAATATTGGCCAGGTTGTGCATTTTTAATATTTCCTAGTTCTTCCACAAGTACAACAGTGTTGCAGCAGGTCCGACTGCTGTCAGCTGCATTGGTTGCAGAATTCCACCACTGACAGACAGCAAAATACAGATAATTCATGGGTCCCTTTTTCTTCTTTTTGGAGCATGGGATTTACACAGAGAAAGGCAAGTCAGCTTGTTGATATTCATTCAATTAGAAGACTGTATCCAGGGAACATGCTCAGCTCATAAGGAGTCGGGACTGTCTTGTTCTGTGTTAGTGCCAGGTGGCCTTGGTCTCTAAACAGGAGTTCTGGTTGCACTAATAATAAATAATCTTTAAAGATCATAGCAATTCTTGATTTGGAGGTGACAAAGAGGTGCGGAAAGTAAGTCAGTCATTTATAAATATCCAGCCTAGGCTGGCTTAGCCTAGCCTAGCTAGCATTTGCAGTGCTGAGAGCCAATGTCAGCTTTGGGGCATCTCTGTAAGCTGATCTCTGGAGCTCCATCAGAGCAGAGTTCTCCTCCAACACAGGCAGGATGACAGTTTACAGAGTAAGTGTTTGGGCATGTGGAGGTGCTCGGGAGGTAATATGCCAGCTGAAACAGTGCTGGCAGCTGGCTCTGACTCATGAACTGCTGCTTTGATCTGGCCTTTTCATTGCACTCAGGAGAGCTGCTCCATTTTTTTTTCAAACACATTGATAAATTTCTCATTTTTCCCTGTATTTGAATAACTTGTGTAATCGCTATGAAGTGACTTGAGAGTTTTCTGTAAGTATCCCATAATCCGTGCCTGGGAGTTGTGTCATCTTGATTAGGTGTGATCTTGTAGGGTCTTATGATGAAGGTTGTGTTTCTGTTCTTTGGCTGAATGAGAACTGAGACGCGCAGGGCAGAAGTGTAGATGCCAGCAGCACTGCCTTCCTGCCTGCTTTATCAGGGCGAATGCCACATTTTCAAGGGAATCTTCTAAAATTAATCTTCAGCAGACAAGCTTTCAGTATAAACAGGCAGTGGGATATTAATTATGAGACAGTATGAATGAAATAGGTGTCAGTCATATGCTGTAGGCAATTACTTACCAGATAAATGCACAAATATGTAGCACCCAATTGTTTGCTCTCCTGCAAGACCACAGTTGAGCTACAGAAGATATGCAGTAGGGTCAAGGAATACATGTGTGCATACAAATTATATTATATTATATTGCAAAAATTAAGTCTCTGTCTTTGAATTGGTTATTAAAAAAATAATTAATGGGCCAGAAATTTGCAAGAAAATTACACTGTATAGTGTGCAAGTTGTATACAGTTTGGAAACATAACAGTAAACTGGAAGGCTGAATACAGACCTTTTTTTTAATTACAACGTGATGAAGGGCTAAAATCAGAGCCAGAAGAAGAGACCCTTTATAAAGGGAGCACATAATTCATAATACATTCTAAGGTGTGTGTGGCAAACTGAGGATTAGATTGAATGGCCAGCAAAAGCTGGACCACACACAAGGTTCAAAGGCAGGAAGATCGAGCTACCTTCACTCAGAATCTATGGAAAAAACATTAGCAATACCTTTATCCACTCATGGAAACACACCACATTAATTTTTCTGCTCTGCTCCACCTCTTCAGCCACAACTTTTGGTTTAAAGTTGCTGCAGTCACTCTCCAAAGCCCATATGGTACTGGTTGTCTTTTCTTTTGGGGGGGTTATACTCTGACAAGTTGTTCCAACAAATACAGACTTGAGTGCCTAGCCAAGGTCACTGTTCCCGTGGCTCAAGAAGGACTCAAGGCCATGAACTTCACAGCCATCAGAGGTAAGAGCATGCCTTGCCTCCCCAGCCAACTGCTTCCAGTCTTACTCTCTTCTCAGGTGAATGTGAAGAAATGTAATCACACCTGTTTGTCCCCAAGAGAAGGAAAGCTAAAACGCCTTAGTTGTGGTCGAAGAGAGCAACTGGATAACACACTTTGGCATCTAATAAGACGAGACCTAAAACAAAAGAGTTACTCGTATACTTGAAGTGAGTGGTTAACCAAAAACCAGCCTTATAAGAGTATTCTGTTGTAATAAGAAATTCCTGATGGAATTGCATAATTCTTTGATGCTGTTATGATTCTTTTCAAAGCCCGTGCACAGGCAGTCCTTATCCCTGAACACAGCAGAAATGTGACAGCAAGGAATAGTACTTTTTTTCTGTAGCTCCAAGTCCTTTACTAGCCCTTTCTATTCCCTGTAAAAAGGGAATTCTTTTAACATAAAAGTAACTTTTACACAGTCACTATGCCTGCTGTACAGTTGATTTTCCTACTGCATATGTTTGACATCTGTAAGAAATATTGTTGTACATGGTTTGAATGTACAGCCCACCCCACTCAAGCCATGCAGAAAATCTGGAGGAGATGGCAGAAACTCAAGATATCTGAACAAACATTTTGCTGTTAGAAAGGTATGTGGGGCTTCAACCAGAATGATCCTGATTAGCTAAAAAAGAAAGAAAAAAAAGGATAAAGTATTCCTGTCTTAAGCATTTAATGGTGGGCTCATTCACTGCATGATGGAGTGGAAGCAGTGGGGCTGAACAGCAAGCGTTTCAGCAGTGCAATTGCAGTCTCAAATGTATAAGTCTGGGGAAAATTCTGTGATTTCTTCCTGTGCTCTGATACTTTAGGAAAAGTAGGAAATCAGCAATTCCAGTGTTTAATTTGTCAGTAGTGTTCCTGTTTTCTAGGGTAAAGCAGATGAATAATTTAATCTATTAATTTGTACTGGTCTCTTATTCAGGCAAATAATTACCTATATGTAAATTTTACCACTTATTAAAAAAAAAAACACAAAAAAACACTTCCATATTTTTATTATTTTTTTCATTATATGAGAAAGGCAATATAAAACAATTAAAAAAATATAGAGACAATATAAAACCAGACAGGACTACCCCACAGCTCTGCAAACATCAAATCCTTATGTAGGATTCTCTGTCCTGGCCTCAGAGTGGATTACAGCTGTGGTATTACAGGCCAGTCCCCAAGGGTCTTTCCTCTCACATAAATTAACTGGAAAGCAGGGTATGTGTGTGGTGTGAGGACAGAAGTGGGCACTGGTAGTGTTGGGAGATCTGATCTGCCTCTGTCTTGACTGAACAGTTAAAGAACTGCCTATGAATTTAAATTTAAGGACAGAGTCCTGCAAGATACTGGATCCTTATTTCAAAACTTATTTCAGTATTCTGCGAAAGAACTGAGGATCTGGAAGGACAACACCTGAAATACACTGAAAAACACTGAAAGTTGCACTGCCAGTTAACTTGGCGCTGATGTGGTGCCTGGATCCTGGCTTGCAGCCTGGCCCCATGGCAGAGGGAACCTGAGGGGTCAAGAAACTCAGGCACAGGCTGAACACAACCCCAGAGCAGAGCTCAGCATTCACAGCCCAGCCCCAGTCCCCATGGCTTGGCTCACCCTGACCACTCTGGTGCTGGGCTTTGGGTATCCTGGCACAGGTTGCCCAGAGAAATTGTGGCTGCCCCATCACTGGCAGTGTTCAAGGCCAGGTTGGACGGGGCTTTGAGCAACCTGGTCTAGTGGAAGGTGTCCCTGCCCATGGAAGGGAGGTTGGAACTGGATGCTCTTTAAGGTGCCTTCCAACCCAAACCACTCTATGGTTCTATACTCATTCTCGATACCCACCTACGAGACCTGTCCTGCCCTCAGCATCTCACTGCCTAGTCTCCCAGCTGGTGGATTACATCTCTTCTGTAGATTACATCTCCTCTGTGGTTTCCTCTCTCTCTCTTCCAGAGCTTGTCTCTGGGAATTGTGTTGGCTGCCCAGAAGGTGGGAATCTGGAGGGTGGAGCAGATTAAAGTCTCTGTCACCATCTGGAAGGTTCTTTGAAGGATAAATTTTCTATGTGAACAGAACATGTCTTCAGAGGGTGTCTGAGCAGGGGAAATATAAAATAAAAAATTAGTCTCCTAAGTTGCCCAGGACCCAAAACAGTCCTCTTGTAGTTGAAGGCATGCATTTCATGTTGTAAGGATTTTATGGACATCAGGTGTTAAAGCCATATTCCATCTTCTTCTGTTTTGCCATTTAAAGAGACACCTGGCAGAGTTCTGTCTTCTCTAGCCAACCCAGAGCAGTTTTGGCAATGCTTTCAAAATGGTGTGAGTACCAGAGGTGATACAAAAGCATATTGACTGCTAAGCCCAGGTTTGTGCCTGCCAAAATAGAGCATAGATACAACCAGAGTAAGCGAAGTCAACTTGAGGTGATTGTTTGCAGGTACCTGATCTTTGCCACTTGGCTCAGCATGCCTAAGGCTGGACACAGCAACACAGTTATGATTACCAAACACGTGGATGTAGCCAGGATGATCATATTCAGCAGAAAGTAGGTGGAATCATTGCTATCAGCCCTGCTGATGGCTTTTATTTTACTCTTCTGCTCTAACCCTGCTGGTTCTCCCCTGTGGGATGGGGAAGAGGAGGCACAGGAACTGTTAGCAAAGCAGCAGAGATGGCCCATGTCCTTAAGTTCCATGTCAGACCTTTTGCTTTTCACAAGGTGCCTGTTTTCACAGGTGAAATGATTTGATTCCTCTGCTTTGGGAAAGGTCTTTTAAGCAACATAAAAGAGGCTGTTAATTACAAAGAGGTAGTTCTATAGGGTGTACTTTGCAGGGTGTAGGTGCAAACAGTCTTTTCTCAAATGATTTCTAGCTCAATTAATTACAAACCTTTAATCCAACAGCGTCTTGTGGAGTGCTAGTCAGGGATGGAATTGGAGTCCTCGCCAGACCAGGAGGAGGTGGATCTGTTCATGAGGCAGACAGTTCAAGGGACTATGCGGAGGCTGATCTGGGAGGTGAGTCAGATATGCTAGTCAGACTAGCAAGTCTTTGCTTTTTGTTTAGCACAGAGAACTAAAAAGTGAAGAGGGAGGGGGACAGAAAGGAGAAGAGAGGAAAAAAGGGGAAAGATGGCAAGGAAGCACTGGTCAGGTCAACATCTGCACTCCTACAGGGACTGAGCTCTCCAGAGTCAGTTTGCCAGCGTTCTGTAAAATCGCATTATATCTTCTGGTTAATTTTTAAAGTCGGTTCTAATTATTTACCATGTTTTTGATCAGTAAGTACTGGTGGTATTAGAAAAACTCTGTAAAGAGTAAGCAAATTAAACCAAGACAGCTGTTCCAGGCTTTTCCAGCCTCCCAAGAAGACTGCTTGGACTGCAGCACAGCAGATACTGCTTTTCACTGGCATGGGGCCACTGTTTGTGTCACAGCCAGACGGCTTGCATTAGAGTTTGGCCCAAATGTAAAAAAGCCCTGTTATTTGAATTCAATTGAGAAATATGGAGTCACAATTCAGGTTTTAAAGCTTTTTAATTAGTAAAAGGTTAGGACTGAAAACTCAGCATAGCTGTTTCTGCTGAACCTCTCCAGGGCTTGGAACGTAGATGTTTACAGCAGTGGGTGCTTACAGGAACCTTATCCTTTGAGGGTGATGAGCGCCCTCCAGTCCTCCTGGCTTCCCTGAGAGCAAGTGTGCAGTCTCTCCAGGGGCTAATGTTGTATGACAAGTCAAACTTGCAATTCATGAGGGCAGTGCCTGACTGTGACCCAGGACTATGTTAAAGCTGTTGACAGAGCACCATAATCAGACAAGTTTGATGCCAGGTGAAATCCAGAGTAACTCCATTTCCCATCAGTAGTTACATCAGTGTAAAGCCACTGTAGGAAAAAACAGCATCGAGCCCAATGTGGAAAACCTTATTAGAAAGTGTAAAGAGGTTGTAAGTCTTATTCGAGCTGCACTTGAGATGTGGAAGTTTTATGCTGGACCTGGTGACTGGCTGCTTTGGGTGCTGAAGCTGTCTTAAAAATTACCTAAGGATTCCTTCATGTGTGTTCCTATCACTGAAGGCTTTTCTACCTCTTGGTGAACTGCAAATTAACACTTGAAACAGCCCTCAGCCTTCTGCCACAGCACAATTTAGAGCGGTTTAGGAAGTGGGATTAGTGTTATGCTACAACTATACTGCAAGCTGTTTTGACCTCTACCTAGACCAGGGATGAAGGGGAAGAGGGGGAATAAATATATCTTAAGGTCCTTTCCAGCCTTAACTATTCTGTGATTCTATGTTTAGACTTAAGATTCAGGATTTTTGATGATTTATTCATCAACCAAAGGAAACTTTGTTATTTTGTTATATTTGTGATATATATATATATATTTATTATAGCCAAAGTTATTTGCAAGTGAGTTGAATTTGGCAGATGGCTTCAGATAAAGAAAATGAGAGAGAGAAAGAAAACAAATAACTGATCTAAATAGATCAGTTTGGCATTTGCTAAATCATTTCCTAAAGCTTTTTCAGACTAGATTCATAGGCACACCTGAGTGCAGCTCACATAACTGAGGGAAGAGGAGGTATTTTGCAGGATGACAAATGACTTGCAAACCGAAGTCCATGTTAGCCCTCTAAAATGGGAGATCAGGTTGAATTCCTTATCTGGTCAAGTGAGAATAAAGATTGGAGGGTGGCTCTCCTCCCCGTTAGGGATATAAGAGAAGACAAAGCAAAATAATACATTTTGTTAGGCTTTTTTTTAACTGATTAAAAAATATCCTCAGGTTAACTCAGGACAGGTTTTTTTTTCCCCAAAGCTGGACAAAACTGATTTGCATATCCCTGCTTAGAGCAGCATTTCTGTGCAGCTCCCCTTAGCTGAGCCAGGAACACGCACAGCCTACATAAGTAACACTATGTCCCTAGCTGTGACAGACCGTGAGTGTGGATGAAGGAATTACTGTATAGTCTCGTTCTTGATTTGGAATTATGGTAAACATTTATCTACTAATGCAAATCAGATTCAGTCTACGAAGACTGATTTTCATACAATTTGACCTTGTCTATTAAGTCTTCTTGACCACATGAATTACAGGGACTTTGTACTGATTTATTTTTGCTTATGCATAAAGTACTGTGTGCTTGTTCATTTATTATGCTTAGCACATCAGACTCAGGAAGATTACATTATTCAAGAGTTACATTTCAAACTTCCTTAACATAGACCTCTCTTCAGCTGTTTGGGTTCCTACAACCCTGTCCCTCCAACATGAAAAAAATCCATAGAAAACAAATTACTTTGTTTTGTTTGAATGCTAAATAATAACTCCAGAACTGTGTATACTGATGCTATGATGGAAGGAAAAGACTAAGCAATATGTTAATTGAAGCATTTTATCCTAACTTGTGTCCACAAATACTCACATGACTTAATTATAATTATACTGTTATTGTGTTGCTACAGGGAGAAGTTGCTATTATTTGATTACCTTATCCTTATTCTGTATTCTTTAACGTATTTTGGTTTCTATTATTCCTTACGTTAACGCCATCCTGAATCCAGAGGTTCTTTAAGGCTGAGTAACTGACATTAAAGGAAAGGCTCCATTTTAACAGTCTGTGTATCAGGCTCCTGATGACAACAGTGTATTAAGTTCTTGAATGCATCTTAAACTGTAACTATATACAAAGAGAATTGTGTGAGGGGAAGATAATTATGATTGTAATTACTCTTTCTCGTATTATTAGCTCACATTTCAGATGAGTAACCCCATGTTGCTACTTTCTATTCACTACCACAGTTCTTCCCCCCACATCTTTGTTTACATTTGAAATTCTTAAAAATATGTACTTATTTAATCAACTGGCCCTTTTGGAACATTTATGATTATAGTAAATTTGTTTCAACACTGACTTCTTCAGCATCTCCCTAGATACCTCTTTGCATCTATTTCAACAAATAGAGGCCTATTTGTCATTATTAATTGTTTACAGTCCTTCAAGTGGTCCATGATTTATCTGTAATTATTTAATGGAGACCCCTCATTTTCTAAAATATGAAGCTGAATTATGTCATTTAGCCAATTATCCAAGTAAATAGGGAGTGTGGTTTATCCACTCATTGAAAAATAGTTGTGTTTTGGTAACTGTATGGTTGGACAATCAATACAGTCTCTATAAAACTCAGCTAGTCATATGTGTATGTATATCCTAGGATATATGTGTATATTTCTTTTTGAGCAGGTAACAATAAAAACTTATTTCTCATGTATATATAATATATATAACACATATATAACATATATAAA
>WYDI02034263.1:0-25347 GCA_009867235.2 Psittacus erithacus
GAGTATTGTGTGCAGTTCTGGCGTCCTCAACATAAAAAGGACATGGAACTGTTGGAACAAGTCCAGAGGAGGGCCACAAGGATTATCCAGGGGCTGGAGCACCTCCTGTATAAAGATAGGCTAAGAAAACTGGGGCTGTTCAGCCTGGAGAAGAGAAGGCTGCATGGAGACCTCATAGCAGCCTTCTGGTATCTGAAGCGGGGCTATAAGGATGCTGGAGAGGTACTTTTCATCAGGGACTGTAGTGATAGGACAAGGGGTAATGGGTTCAAACTTAAAACGGGAAGTCTAGACTGGATATAAGGAAGAAGTTCTTTACGTAAACGTGGTGAGGCACTGGAATGGGTTGCTCAAGGAAGTTGTGAATGCTCCATCCCTGGCAGTGCTCAAGGCCAGGTTGGACAGAGCCTTGGGTGACATCGTTTAGTGGGAGGTGTCCCTGCCCATGGCAGGAGGGTTGTAACAACTATTTTATGATTCTATAAGAGAATCAATGGAGACAAAACAAAAATAAGTTACTGGAAACAATGAAACAAACGGTTTTGTGTAGCAGATCAGAAACTATACCAGAAGACTGAAAAAGAAAATGTCTATACAGAAATGAATTCAGTTTTTTTTGAGTTTCTGCTCCTTCAACAGTATCACCAATACTAAATATATTAGTTTTCCAGAAATCAGTCCCAGATGAGCCACTATTTCCATTTCAGTGCAGCCAGAATTTCCTTTAGGAAGTCTTCCTCCAAGGAACTGGGCTCTCAAGTCTTCTGCACTATCATTTTGTAAGATATGGTATTTCACAGTCTACTGGTAACTATTCTAATCTCTAAGTAATTCTTAGTAGTGCCAAATAATGAAAATGTATTTGGTTTTCTCACTTATCTGTAGGCAAGGGAAGCACCTTAGCTTTGGTTCTCTCACTCTTTTCAGCCTTCCTGAGTAGATGTACTATAGCTCTGTTGCAATGATCACAGTCAGCTCTTCCCTTGTGATCCATGCAAGCATAATTCCCTTCACGTTCCACTGCCTGCTCCAAGATTACAGCTCAATTTTCTTTGCCGTCTCCAACGACCAATTGCCACATAAATCCTGTTTAAAATTGGCTTACAATAATTTTAGTGGCAATTTACAATTTCAGACTGAAAGGTAAACACATACATAGATGACTAAACACCCACAACAGAATTTTCATTGGAATGCAAGTAATGCCAGTTCAAAAAAGCATTGAGATACAATCTCAAAAGAAGAGGGAAAAAATAAAAAGAAAAGCAAGCATGTAAAAGAGTTTCATTTTACTTATGTTTCCTTTTCCTTCAATCTAAGCACAGTACAGAGATCCAATATCACAGCAGGAGAGATTTTGGTTTTTGAGAAGTTAAAGAAGCAGCAAGCTGCTATGGATATCCATTCCTTCATTTGTACCCTGTTAATAGGTTGCAATTTCAGAGAGCATGCCACTATCATCACATTGTGACTAGACTATACATAAATCTAAAATAGCTGCCAGAATTCTCTCTGCCACCAAATAGCTCAGATCAAAACAGCCAAAAAATTTCAGTCTTGTTTCTTGGGTAAGGTTATATTTTGGGATACTTATACTAGGCTTCTTTTTATGCATGAACTGACCAAAAAAAGCCTTATGGACACACTAGCAATGTGCTGTAATATAGTCAGCTTTTCTCCTTACTCCCATCTCTAAATATACATCTTAAAATGGGTTAATCTCATTAATCTTTTTCGGTTCCATTTTTTCCACATAGAAAAGATATGCTATGCATCTTCAAGATGTGTTATTCTGCAGAGAAAACTGTATCTTATTTTTTGTGGTATATCACCATTACACAGAAAAAGAACTTCCACTTCCACTCTATCTAAATGAAATGTGTCTGTTATCCAATATAAGATATTATTACATCCACTGATAGTCATGCCAGAACATCAAAAAAACCCCAAAAACTTTCAGATAAAAGAGGTTTCATACCACCTGCCAGCGTATCAGTTGGAAAAAAGATGTCTTCCTAAAACATCAGATCTACAGTATTTTATATGCCACCTCTTCAGAGATCAGCCTTCTTTTAGTATCACTGAAGTCACAGATGAAGATTTATTTCACTGACTTTAGCGGTGGTAAAGAGCATTAACCATGCTATAAAACCTGATTTGCATTTGCAGTGTGAAATGCCACATGTGATATCACCAACGTGCCTCTCTGAAAGTGACTTGGGTTTTTTTCACTACTACTTTTATTTGGTTGTGCTCAATCGGGATAATTTTAATTTTTGCATTCAAAGACCATTTCTCTGTATTCCCAATTACTCACATATTCAGTGCTAATATGCTAAGTACTAGATAGAAGCTTCTCAAATAACCCAGACCTGTCATCTAAAATGAGGAAGCAAGCACCTGTATTCCATAAAGTGAAGTTCACGCAGCACCTTCAAATATGGCATTTTAAAGGACAAAGGTGCAAGGTTTCATGACCAATTCTTCACTTCTGTTCATATACATATATATACATAAAACCATGTAAATATCTTTCAGTTAATTGCATGTGTTTTTCCCAGTAGCATGCACTAAACAGAACCTAATAAAATGTCTACGCAAATGACACACAAAATAGTCCCTATGATACAGTAATGTCTTCTGAGGCCAAAAGTATACAGGAGAACATACTTAAAAAGCAGACATACTCACAAATAAAGCAATATACTTTAAGTATTCTAGATCTCAGTGAATAACAAATAGTCCCTTTACCACGTTTAAAGTTACAAAAGTAAACTTAGAAAAAATAGAATCATCAGACAGGGAAAGGAAAGAGTGCTAGGAACATATTCATTTTGACCTCATTCACTAATTGATGCATGTTGCCTTATGTCAGGAGCTTGATACCCCATGACTGAAGCAGCAGCAATAGTACTACTTGTGTTAGTCTTTGTCTCCTGATCATTTACCAAATTGTAACTGAGTTCTGATCTATTTTCACAGAAATACATACTGCCAAGACTAAGTGTTCTTTGGCTTCCTTTTCAGATCCCTATCCAGTTTAGGTTTTACCTTTTGCTTTTCTGCTTTTCAACTTAGCATGAGGGAAAATATATGTGATTTATATAAAATATTTAGGCACAGCTTTGGTTTCAGATAATTAAAATTCATTTTAAGAATTTCAAGTATTACCTGAACACTGTTACCTATCCTACTGTCACAGCATTTAGAAATCCCAGTTAGAGTACAAGGGTTAGCTGCAGTAGGTGCAGAAGGAGAAGCAAAGCAAACACAGGCACAAATATAGTTTCTCTGTGCAAGCATAAACCATGTGAAGGACTTAAGACAGAATTTTGGGGAAATGAGCTCTCAAATAAGCATTTATATGCCTTTATATAGATACCATATATGAAAGTCAATAACCATGAAAGTCAATAAACTTCCACCATTTTGACGAACAAACGGATTCTGAATTCTTCATTAGTCACTCTTCCTGACAGGTATTTTATGGCTGTTTTCATTTGGCATTCTTACTTGCCATTCTGAACTGATCTGGAGTGAAATATATTGCAGTAGGCTTTGGTGAAAAACAGACCTATGTTTTTTTATTTCAATCAGAAAAGGCTGAGTCCCAGCTGTTGGGTAAATTATATTCAAAATTATCTTCCATCATGTTCTGGGCCAAATTTCATCTCTAATGTAAGGAGGCAACACTCCAACACTTCCACTGCACTTGTAACTCATCAGAATGTAAGATGAAATACGACCTTCAGAGTTCACTTCCAAGCATATGAACAGTCCCTATTCTCAATGCAAATAAAAAAAAAAAACAACAAAACAAAACCAAAAACCCAAACAAACAAAACCAAACCAAACCAAAAAAAACAAGAAAAAAAAAAGAAAAACAAACCCAAATTATAATTTACCAGGGAGCCCTATGAGGGCAGAAATATCTTTCTTCACACATTCTACTATCTTTTTGCAGGCACAGGAAATCCACTCTATGGATAAAAATCAGTCTCTCCAAAGAATAAACAAAAATCCCCAACTAAAACTTCTAAAGTCTTCCAATGTCTCTTGTAACCGTTATATATTTGATAAATGTTCTGAATGGCTACATACAAAGAGTTGGCAGGACAAGCTTGTATTTCAGAGAGGGAGACTGGTACTTTATATAGATCAAGGTAACCAGACTATTCCCTTCATTTTGTGACAAAGAGGGTATTTTGGGTTGCATGTATTCCCCTAAAGGATATATGCATTATTACCTTACCTGCCACCTCAATACTTATACCATACTATCCTGCTATCATACATACATACCATACATATCCTGCTACCAGAATTTGCTCTCATGAATAAAAATGTGAGTTAAAGAAACCCCTGATTTTCCCCCCAATAAACTGCAGGGCAGTGGTGGGGACACCTCAGCTGCTAGCTTATTAGCATCCCTTGAGAGCAAGTAGCTGGAAGAAAACCAGCCTCTTGCAGAAGTTGTCTCTTTTTTTTCCTGCTATCATTGTAAGACAGCAACCTGTTATGTGCCAAAACACATTTATTCTCTCATAAATACCTGTTTGCACAAGGTTTTCTTCAAAATTATGTTTGTGCTACCCCATAAACAAAGATCATCCAAACAGACCAAGTCCCTGGGTTTTCTTGAAAAAAGGAATACAAAACCTTCTCCTTTTCTTTGATGCATTTACTGGATCATGAGTGATAAATGAAAGGCTTGGGCTTTATTTTGTTTCAGGTTTTGTTGGTTTGTTTGGGTTTTTTTCTTTTCACTTGCTATAAATTCATGGCTCACGTCACACTTTACAGAGCCAGGTTTTCTTTCCTAGTGCTTTGTTCAGAATAAACAGACCAACTAGGAATGAATAATGCCATACAAATGCATCAGAATGAAACTTCCAAGGATGGAATCAAAAGCATCGGAACCAGACCAAATGAGAAGAGAAGCACGGAGGATGATCGCTAAGGTGATAAGACCCTTTAAAGTCTTTTATGAATAAAAATAAACAAACAAACAAAACCAACCAACAAAAAAAACAAACAACAAAAACAAACAAAAAAACCCCAACAGAAACACACACACAAAAAAGAAAAAACAGTGGTTCTTGTCAATGCTACATAAAACAGTGGTTTGTTAATACATCAGGTGGTGGATTCTTGAGGACAAAAGCTGAAAAAGGGAATGGTTGATAGTGGAAAGAAGGATGAATCTAAAGATCAACTCTAATGTGCTTTTTAAAGTAAGAATCCCTTAAGTACTGCATAAATAGAGTACAGCAACCATCTAATCCAATTGCTTGAACATTTCAGGGCTATCCAAAAGTTAAAGCATGTTATTAAGGGTATTGCCGAATACCTCTGATGCACTGATAGGCTTCAGGCATCAACCTTGAATCCCACTCCAGTGTCTGATCACCTTCTCGGTAAAAATGTTTCCTAATGTCAAGTCTGAACCCCTCCTGATACTAATCAGAAACTTCAGACTCTCTCAGATTATGCAAATATCCCACCTATTTCATTAAGTGAAAATCTCTACTGGGAGAATATTTGATATAAACTATGCGACATTTGTTTCCCCACTCTGCTTGACCATAAACAGCATTTAAAGTATTAATTTTCTATCAAAGTCGCCACTCCTTGCAATGCAGTTAAAGACAAATTATCATTTACTTGTGTTGTGAACTCTGTAACAGGGATAGAGGCCTTGATTCTCTCTGGGGACATTCTAATATTCCTGAGCGATCTACCACTTGAGAGACTCGAGGTTTAATCTACCAATTGAAACATTAAAAAAGTTAGAATGGCCACATAAAGATTACTGCAACTTTGCTAACTGCACAAAATAAAAAAAAGAATTATAAAACCAAACCAAACCCACCATCACCAGAGCTACTTTGTCTTTTTCCAAATCCCAGCTTAACATCCGTGCTGCTTATTTTATGTGAAAATTCTTGAGCTAAATGGCATAAACAATCCCATGATGACAGGAACCTAAAAACATCCTTTTCTTTTATCCTATCAGTCCCGATATCCAGCAGACTCGAGAGAGGCAAGCCAGCTGAAAACATCAAAATGATTTTTATGCCTTTATAATTCTAAGACCCCACTTCCAGCTTTCTTTGAACCCCATCTGTGTCCTGTGGAGGTAGAACTTAACACAGAGAATGGGACTAGATGCTGTAAGCTATTTTTCTGGTCTCTGTAACTGCAGTTTCATGGACAGAAGTAGTTCCTTCTAAAAGTGGTCTCTGCCACCCTACAGATGCATTTTGTCTAAAACTGAGTAAACCTTAATTCATGATCTTCCATAAATACTCATGTAACAGACTAGTTGTATACTAGAATCAACACATGTTCCGTAAGGGATGAAATCACAATTATGTAAAAACACTGACCACCTGGGAAAGGAGGTTCTTCAGGGATTAGCTGCTCCATAGTAGTCATACATATCCTTAAGAAGTCTTGCTGCAAATTGGCTAGAATCAGTTACTATTGAGAGATTCAACTTCTGTTGAGGCTTCAACTGATCACTTAGCCACAGCTGAACTCGCATTTGTGTCAAATATAAGTGTCTCTCGAAAACAGATGGAAAAGCAATGCTCTGAATTGTATTTAGCAGTTCAAATTATGGAACAACATCAGTAAAGCACCTGGTTTTCACCTACTGACATTCTTTTCAACATAAAACAGAAAAAATGGCCAGTGATGTTAAGAACTGACACTGATGACACTGGGGACTTTCAGACACATGACAAAACAGACAAGACGAAATCAGTCTGAGACCTGCAGAAATGCTGTTACTTCATGAAAATAAATAATGCTCTGCCTCTCTGCAACTGAAAAGAACACAAAGAGGAATGACAGCACAAGCAGGAAGCATGAAGAGACTATGCCACCCCAAAAAAACATCTACTACCAGCCTATGTTACAGAAATCATAAAAGTAGGAAAAGCAAGTAAATGTCAGTTGCTTTATTTTTAGATCTCATATCGGCAAAAATAAACTGCAGACACAGCAGCATTGCAAATGGTAGGATACAACATCTGAACTACTGGAATTCCTAACGTTATCAGATTAAAACAAAACAAACAAACCAGTATCAAACCAAAACCACTCTTAATAGTTGGATTCATACAGGGCACTTACTACATCTAAGATAGCAGCTGATATTTTACTTGCCAGTCTTTTCTCCCCAGAATCCCTGCAATGACATCTCATGCTTCTTCAGGGCATCTACCTCTATTTGCCTGGTGTAGTCCTATACAGCAGCCACGCTGGTCAATAAATTTAACTGTTGTCCTTGGCACAGAGGTGTCACCATGGAATGTGTTGCCCAGAAAATGTGCTATTAGAAGACACACTGAGAATTTTAGAAGGCACCACATGTCCTATTGTGCTTCCAATACGCATAAGAGCACACTGTAACAGACAGAAAAGACTATTAAAATAACAGGCCTGTTTAAAGTGCAGATTAAAGATCTCCAAAAACTTGTATTATGGGCATATGCTCAACACTGATATGACACATTTGTTTTGTTTTGGGTTTTTTTTTAATTGGGGTTTTTTTGTAATAAAAAAATGATGATTTGCTCCTGACAGGAAGCCTAAGTAATTGATATGAAATATTAAAGTGATCCCATACTCCTCTTAAAACATTGTCTCTAGCTAGAGTGCTGGAAGAGCCTTTGCTTTGTCTGGGATCTGCCTTTTAAAACGCTTCTTGAGTTTGAAGAACCTTACCCTGTGACATAAAATATCAAAACAAGGGGTCAGGTACTGTGTTTTAGGAGAACTATGGCTATAGCATTCATTCAAGAAAGACAGGTCCAATTGCCTCTTAATGCCAAAGCAGGAGCTAAGTCTTCCAAGAAATAGCCCTAAGCTCAGACCTCAACCAGCCAGAAAACAAAGGGCATTCCCAGCCGCTCTTCAGGAAGCTAAAAGCAAACAAACAAACAAATAAACAAACAAAAAACCCCTACACATGTACACACACAATCAACAGCTTTAGAGCCAGCAAACACATCCACCTCTATCAGCAGAATAAAGTGGAGAAGGAAAGGGAACTGTGGAAATCCTCAAAGCATGCTTTCTACCTCTTTTATTTATGAGGTGTGATCTTCAAGAGGAGAGTGAAGAGTATGCTCTTTGACCTGAAAAGCTTGAAGCATATTTATAAAGGTGTCATCTCTTGGCCTTATGGCAACTCATCTCTAACAGCTCAAAACCCTCACAAATTTATATAAATGAATGTATGTCAACAAGTCTTGTCAAAAAAACAAAAAGCCCCCCAAAAAACCCACACCCAAACGAAAAGTTAAAAAAAAAAACAAAACCAAAACCAAACCACTCTGCATCTATTAAGGATCTTAACAAAAAAAACCCAAATCCCAAGACTCAAGTGTATAGTTCTATCTATTTAATTACTTTGGGGCGTGCTACTGTCAAACATTCCAAGGAAATCTCCATATTTCTGCAATAAAAGATTACAAAACTAGGTAACTCAGTTAACTGTCTTAGTTTCAAATATTATGAAGCAGAAAGGATAAAACAAATACCTGTCTGAACAGCCTAGTGACGGATATCACAGCCATTTCTAAAGTATATGGCCCTGATGTAGCATTTGACATTTAAAAAAAAAGTCATGAAGTCCTACTGCTGTCCTGATATGGAGCAATTCCCATATTTCTTTTTAAAGGAGTGTACAGTGAACTGAAGTAACTAACATGGTTTCTCATTTCAAAAGCTGAAAAATATTACTGCCTATTCAGAGATAAACCAGCAGAATTCAATAGAATCGGACCATAGTAATTTAGATGCAATTCCCATCTTCCTTTTCTCATCTGTACAACTGTACTATACTTAATAAAACAGGTTCTGAATTTGAATGCACAGCATAAATTTGAGTCCTAGATCTCACCCTCTATTCAATCTCTTTGCTCAAAAGAAACTGTCTTGTAATTTTAGCTATATTATCAGGTAGTTTAACTCCAAATTTGTCAGTTTGAATTTTCCTTGTTTTAAAAAAAATATAATTCTCTCAATCTGAAAGCAACTCAAACACCTCAAACACTATGTGAAGTTTCTGTACTCTAAAGATACAATGCATTCTCCTAAGTGTGAAGTTTAAGGTACCTTCAGCCCTTTATCTTCTGGCTCTTAAAAAAAAAAAAAAAAAAAAGGTTGATCATATTTGCATCTTTCTTAGGGGTATTTTTATACAAAAGAAAGCAAAAGCAGATGACTGTTCTTAGGCATACTGCCCAGAGGCTTTATGAAAACTATTTGTCATTAGAGTCACAAGTAATCAGGACAACAGGAAACACCAAGGTAGTATTTATAGAGTTTGGACTTCGTAGATTGAGACCCTTGCCACTAAGAGAGACTAAGTGCCGCTGAGAGAGTATGATTTCATCCAAAAGACTGAGCAGATTCGTACTAGTTTTAAGTTTTGTTTTGAAAAGAGACTGTGCAAGGAAGAAATATGCAGTGGATTTTAGTCTTTTTTTGTCTCTATTTGTCCTGACCAAGTCTACATAGCATCCCGTAAATAATGTTTTCTCAGTCAGGCTCCTTTATGTGACAAGTACCTAAAATCAGGGAGAATAATTCATTCTAGACATTCCTCAAACAAAAGAAAGAAAAAAAATCTAAATGCAATGTTCTTCAACACAGTTAAAACTGAAGACAAGAAAATAGCTGTTAAGGGTGTGGAAAATAGCTTTAGAGTGCGGAAAGGTTGAAAGACTCTCCAGAAAGGTATCTTTCACTGTATGAAAAAAGTACTACAACTACTAATTTTTTTATTTTGGAGAGTGGGGGGAGGACAGTGGGGAGCAGGCAAGGGTTGTCATTAAACAAGTATAAAATAACTTCTCCCTACAATCAAAGAACTGCAACAGCAATACATTATCTTTCTCTAGCAACAATGCTGTTGAAAAAGAAATGTTTTAACAATTTTTTTCCAGAAAAGCTGTATACAGTGGGCATGGCTGTTGTGGCAATAGTAACAATAACTTTGGCAGGTTCCAAGTTCAGCAGCTTCACTGTCGTTGCTAAGATGAGCTCGAATAAAAGTCTGCAGAATCTGATCCCACCTCTTCCCAAGACCACCACCATATGGCTTTGCTAAACACAGATAACCTTAACAAGTACGTAAGCTCACTTTCTGAGGGCAAATAGCACAGAGACAATTCCAAAACATGCTAAAAGAACTATTTCGTTAATGGACAAGTCAAGCGAAGATTCAATCCAGTGATTTTAGGAAGCCTCAGTGATTGATGCATTTGTTTGCTATTGTTCCCTGCAGTCTCCTGATTGTACTTTTTCACTAAAAAGTAATTAACTAAGTACAATAGAACAGTTTCCAACCTATTAAGTTATTTTCATGGGAATTTAAATAAATTAATTATAATTAGACCTAAGAAAATCTCTAAGAGAACCGGGTTCAATCACAGAAATTATACTATTGCCTGTGACTCCTATTTACTGCAGTATCATAACACATTCAAAACATCCTTTATATGTTAGCACTGAAATTAAAAATCATTATCTAAAAGAAAGCTCAATTTTTTTTTTCCTCTTCGCTTCAATCATTCTCATATTGTGTTAGAATATTAGTAATAAAAAGTCAAAATAAAGTACAAAATAAAGAGAGAAAGACTGTGATATTAATTACCAGAAAAAAAGAAAGAGGAAAAGAGATTAAAGAAAGTATGATTTCACTTGGATTTCTGCAGGGACTGAAAAATTAAGTCCATAGACATTTTTGTAACACTTTTAACGGGTTCAGTACTAATATTATACACAGGAAATTTAGAAGTAAATTAACAGCTTTGCACTGAGGGGGAAAAAAAAAAAAAAAAAAAGAAGAAGAAAAAAAGCCAGAAGAAACCCAGCATTTTAGACCAAGTGAGTATCACCAAAAATATAAATGAGCAAGTCAAGAAAATTAAGTTCAAGTTTAGAATAAAACCTCCTTATTCAATCCCTGCCTCAAAAAGCAGCACAAACTGCCAAGACTCATTTTTAAGAGATTCTAAATCTCCTACTAAAATAACAATCCTCTTTATGACTGCAGTTACTATTTATTGTAGTAATAATAAAATATAGGCACATGAGCACATTAAAGTCTTTTCTTTCATTCTGTAGTTCTTAATTCCTCACCTTCCTTCCGTTTTGTTGTCCTTTGTACCTGACCTTTCTTCTTAGTTTGTATCATCTGCCCTTTATTTTTATTCTTTTTTTTCACCTCTAATTCTTCTTTTTCTCATTCCAAAGTTCTTTCTTTTCTTACCCTTATTTCTTACATCATATCCACAGTTTCTCCTGCTTAGATACTCAAACAACAGAAGCACAGGAAATGCTGTCTCAAATAGTTTGTAGCCTCTTCCTAGAATTCACTTCTCTCTAGGTGAATCCAGCAGTCCATAAAGATTGCATTATTGATTCCTTATTAACCATTTTGCTCCCAGATTTGCCCAGAGAAAATTTAAAGACAAGTTTTAGTTTGGTAGAAGTCTGTTATATTTCCTATCTGGATAGGCAAAGCTCATCTTATCTATGAATCTTCTTACTTTCTTACCATTTATGCTCCCTTCATTATCACTTCTGCTATTTAGGGCCATGTGTGCTATTACATCAGCTGAGTAGACCCACTGAATAATTAGCACAGTCAACTCTAAGGAAATGGTAGTAAGCCTAAATTCACTATTTTTCTCCCTCCTAGAAAGACTACTTACTTTCTGGTACTGTTTAAAATATTACTAAAACAGACTTCCTATTAGCATTCTCATCTACTGCCTCTCCCAAATAAGTAAGCCTCCCTCACTGGAAAGTCTATTTAAATATATTCAAAGAGTCACTTTTATATTGCAAACTGGTAAGTTCCTCAATTACCTGTTGCAAAAGGTTTCAGACCACTGAACACATTGAGGAGGATCAGCATACCTTTGTTGAATATTTTGAACATTATTTTGCTTATCAGAAATGTCACTTCATTATTTTATGCATGGTCAGGTATTGTCAGCAGGTTTTATCCAGACCATCACGCTCCTCATATACAGTTTTTGGCATTAAAAAGGACCATTTTAATTTGCCAGAAATACCACAGCATGTTCTCAGGTGTAAAATACAAGAGGAAAAGTCGAAGAAGGTTCTGCTGCAGCGAGGCAAGGTGGATGCTTACCCCAATCAGCATTTCACATCCACCAGGTGAGTTCCTTCATGGGTCACTTCAGCAGCCTAGCCAGAGCCTAGACAGACTCATTTAAAAAAGATTAAGGGGGACCATAATGTTAGTAAAGGAGGATTATCTTTCTGTAGCTTCAAAACTAAGAAAGATTAAAGTTAGAGAAAAGGGTTTAGAAGTAAATACACCCAAGAAATTTTATCACATGTATTTGGGTTTGTTGGGGTTTTCTAAAGTACATGTATACTATGAAAATAATTTTTGCCACACAATTCTGTAGGTGTTGTTAAGAAAAAAAAAATAAATGGAGACTTGAAAATAAGCACCAAGGGTTAAGGAACATTAATTAGGATGGCTTTTTTAATTAACATGAATTGTTCTACATTCTTACGCAATGGTTTCATCTGCTTGTTAAGTGATAACTGGTTCAAAATCCCCACAAGTGGTTTTGTATGCAGCATTTTTTAAAAGTATATGATGTTTAAAGCATAATTATCAATCCTCTCCAGGATACCAGTCAGTACTAAAAAAGGCTTAATTATATTATCCCAATATAATATTTTAAGCAAACCAAAAAGCATAAGAAAAGCATACAATGAAAAAGGAGAATTAAACAGCATCTTCACAAACTCCCAGATGCACATAAGTTTCTTCAATTGAAGTCTACATTTTGTTTTCTCAATTACTTAATCACAAAATTAGATTTCCAAATTGCAATACAATTCTTTCAAAGCAATATGAGAAACTTTTAAGTTTGCCTGTGAAAGTAATTCTAGAAGAGAGGGGGGAAATACATAGCTTGAGCAAAATGAGAAAAAAAATAACTATGGCCATCAGTACTTAGGTTCAGAGGTTCCTAAAACTTCAGCTGATATTTTAAGCAAACCAATATCATCTAATTCCACAATGCTCTGTAAACAACCAAATAAAAACAAAACAAAACAACCCCCTATTAAACAGAATCCAAGTAACTCGATGCACAACCAAGGTGTACTGAGTACGTGCAAATCAATTTCTAACATATCACCTAATTAATATAGCTTCTAAGTCTCTCTTAGGAGAAATATATCCAGGCTAATGACATCTTATCCTTAAAATACCTCCTAGCTTACATCATTTAGCAAAAGATAATTAACAGAAAGAAAAAAATCTTCACGTTTTTGCAACCATTTCTTTGCTACAACCTGACATTCAGTCCCCTTTTCCCTGATATTTTTGTCTATATAAATACATAGAAAGACATTATGTTTTACAACTACTATGAAAAGGAGATCCTACATAAACTGTCATTCATCAATGACAGAAAATAGCATTCTATGCCAATAGAAAGGTAACTACTGTAAAGAACACTGACTAGATACATGGTTTACATTCCATGAAATGATGCAAAAGATCTTCAGAGTGACATTATAATTTAACTTTCTGTAGAAAGCTCTAAGGGTTGCATAGCCCCAAAAGCAAAAATTTCAAAGCAGCAGTGTTAAGTCACTGCTTTCATATGCAGAGATGCAACATTAATGCTGGTAGGTAAAGGAATTCTTAAGTCCTGAAATTCTAAGAATGAAATAATTTCTTTTGGTAATATTCTAGTTGCGTGTTTCGTTTCAGCTACAATGAATTAATAAAGGACCAACAACTCCCTTTATGAATATTATGGCAGTTCATGCAGAAGGTCTTGTTAAAGACCTGCTGTAACCAACAAATCAGTCAAAGTGAACAGCTAGAAGACTATTTTGGTTTCTTGCCCTCAAATACAAGGAGTCTCACAGTACCTGTTTTATTTTCAGAACACCAACATGAAAACATACACATAGCTGACAGAGGGAAGATTTAGATTATACATTAGGAAAAAATTCTTCGCTATTCTTCACTATGGTGGTGAGACACTGGAACAGGTTGCCCAGGGAAGCTGTGGATGCTTTATACCTGGAAGTGTTCAAAGTCAGATTGGATGGGCCTTTGAGGAACCTGGTCTAGTGAAAGGCATCCCTGCCAATGGCAGGGGTGTTGGAACTAGGTGATCTTTAAGATCCCTTCCAATTCTAACCAATCTGTGTTTCTATGAAATAAAGGCTCTATACAGGGCTAACCAAGGTTTCCTAGTTATCAGTAAGTTACATTGCTATTAAACAAACACACATCCTTTAAAATGTCCCCGGTAGCTAAAATGAATAATTGCAATATCTAACTTCACAGAGCATACAGTTAAAAACAGCGCTTGGACATGATCCCAGCCCAATGAAAACCATCACTGTCCAGTGAAAGACAAGTAAGATACCAAAAATATAAAGCAGTAAGATACCATATCTTCCATCTTACATTATAGTAATATAGTAAACTATCCAGCAAAAGATAATTATCACTGTTTGCCTGACAATTATGATTGTGTCTCTGAATTATGATATTAATTAAAGTAGATTTATACGCTTGGCTTTCAATAATGTATAGGTTATGTCAAAATCCTCAATTCCCTCAGTCACCAATAGATTAAAATAATTTCTTTGGAATGCACCCACAAAAATAAGTAGGAGAGTCTTGCACAAGAGGTCTTGCACTCAACAAATGCAGTGTTACATCTGATTTCTTTCTGAGTTCTTAAATGTTCTATGCTTAGCAAACTAAAGGTGTAACAAACTACAAAAATGCTCTCTTGTGTTAGGAAACAAATGGTTAAATGCTTCCAAGAACACCAAATTGCCTGAAAATCACTTCAAAAAGATCTCCATGTACACAATTCAATGTAATTTTACTTAAACTATAATTTTAAAAAATCAATTAACAGCCTCACTCTGTTACTGCTAGTTACTAAATAGTGAGTTCAGTGATCTTAGACACACAGAATAGTGCTTGGAAAGTTAACAGTCTTGCCTTATCATAGTGTTCCAGTATTTAAAGAGTGGCTACACAGAACATGGAGACTCCCTTTTTACAAGGAGTAACATGGAAAAAACTAGGGGTAATGGATACAAGTTACTCCTGAGAGACTCCAGCTGGATGCAGAAGCAAAACTTTTCACAGCGAGATCAGCCACTGGGATAAACTCCCAAGGGAAGTGATGGATTCCTCAATGTTGGATACTTTCAAGATTCAGCTGGACAGGGTGCTGGGCCATCTTGTCTAGATCATGCTTTGCCAAGAGAGGTGAACCAGATAATTCTTGAGGTCCCTTCCAACCTTGTGTTCCAGGCTTCTATGAGACGGGTAGTGCTTTAAGCTAAATGTCTTATCTGATTCTCTCTGCAATAGTGTAGGACATCTTTGCCTCAAAGGCATTTTTGCAGTTCATTAATCATCATAACTGGAAAATTCCAAAGTTAAAAGTTTACGTTCATGCAAAGTTTATGTAGATCTAGGTCCGCATATAGCTTTCAACTACTCAGAAATGCATTTGGAGTAAATCCATTGATTTCCAAGAGCAAGGCAGCCTGGCCCAAAGACAATAGAAATCATTGCAATTTCTCATTGAGCTCATGTCATTCAGCTCATAGGTCTTATTCTGAATGATTCTGAATATTTCTTATTCTGAAAATACAATCTGAATTAAAATGTCAAAGTCTATAAGCACTAACTATTTTACATACATCAAAGCAACTAGGCTTAATTAAATGCTTTCTTACTCTAAATACTGATACAGAAATCTTTGGGTTTTTTCTTTAGCTCCCAGTCTCCAAGTAATTAATATAATAATAATAATAATAATAAATTCTCACAGTTAAATTAGGCTTTGGTAAACATAATTCTGTAAATGAAAGAAAAATGCTTATGACAGAACTCCTGTTTCACCAGAAGAAAAATACCTAGAACACATAGAAGTGGTTCATATTAAAGCATGATACAAGTGTTCATATTTCAACTATGCAAACCCAAATTTACTACTTAAAATACTTCATGTCCTTTTAAGTTTGTAAATCAAACTGGTTTATCTTTTTTTTTTTTTCCTAGCTTCACATTAAAATGGAACTAAAAATCTACCTAACGAGAAAAACTGAATTAATTCAGCTATCTTCTTCCAAGTGATACTTTATAAATTTGTGTTACAATTTTAAAGACTTATTTTATCAGTGTATTTTCATTAGATCAGAGGCAAATAACTGAAATACTGAATACTTCTAACACCAAGAAGCTACAGATTCTTGGCACTTTCTCAAAATTAGTTCTATAAAGAAAACAAGTTTCAGATTACAGGTAGGCAGAAGTTGCACAGCCAAAATTCAAGCTAACATTTTACCTGTTTCTCAGTGTTCATATAAATTATAGATTTAAGGTAGAAGTTATGCCAAAGAAACCTTAAGGGGCTTATGATTTTTGCAGCCTCAAAACAAGCAGTACTTCATGGTTTTCACTCACCCAGTGTTCACTGGAAGACTGAAAGTTTAAACAATCCAGAACACTATTTGAAACAGGAATCTATAAACAATACTCAAGAAAAAAAAATTGTAAGAGTATGCTGTGATGATTTCTACTACTAAGGACAGAAATAAGGATTTTGCTTTTCTTGGCCACCTGGATTAAAAAAAAAAAAAATCAAAGTGACTAGAGAGTGAAAGAAATGCTGACTATGTATAACTAACCATAAAACCAAAGAAACAGATTCTGGATTGGAGATTTCTACATATTGATATTAAACTTTCAGTTTCAAAAGACTGCCTAGATAGGGTATTAAAGATTTTTTTTTTTCCTGAACTGTATTCATTCCTGTTCCAAATATGTGTTACCTGAAAATACAAAATAATACAAAAATATTTGCTAACTACAATAATTTTGCCAGTTATGATCTTTACAGGTTTCCTTTAAAAACCTAAATACAAGCAATAAAGTTGGTAGAATAAAGAGAAGAACAAATGTTACTTTGAATTAATTTCTTTCACAGTAAAAATTTGCATCTCAATTAATTCATACCTGTGTTGTAATCTAGTCAAAGCTTTTAAAATCATGGAGGCTTTCTCCTTTTAAATTTTGTGTTGAAATGCCTTGATTAACTCAGCACTCCACAGTTACTTTAAAGAAAAGTCTTCACATTAGTACCGCATAAATAAAAGGCTACCAAAATTGTTACGATAACACCACCGACATAATACATGCTTTTTACTTATATTTCAAAGCAGAGAATTTAATACATCAAATACACACCAGAATTTGTAAAAAACTCTGCATCAGCATGCTTGTATTTCCCCTTCTCTTCCTTTCAGCCTTCAAATGTACGCCTCTATCCACTTTTTGACAATTTTTTTTCATTTTCATGTTAATGTATTACATCTGAATTGATAGCATAGACATGAAAGAGAAAGATAAGTGATATATCTTAGTACTTTTTCCTGTGAAATTACATTAGCCTTCTGGGAAACTGGATAGGATGAAGCTGCAGATTCAAAGATCGTTACACTGCTTATTACCCTTTATATTTATCTTCAGTGCTGCTAAAGCTTTACAGAAAATCTAATTTCTCTGAAGCTGCATTAATGTCAAAATCACCACTTTCTGGATGCAAGGCTTGATTCCAACTGGCAGATAATGCACAAAAGGATCTAGTATCAATCACAGGGAATTACACAAAAGCTAAAGATTTGGCATATTTGGCAAAGAATTCAACCAATGCTCCACTTCTAAATTACTGCAGAATCTTTGCTCTTCTATTCAGTTCATGTTTTACTAAGCAGAAACATGAAGTGTTGAGCAATGAAGTCAAGGTTGTGCTTAATCTTTATGCATTCTGTTATCTCTTGGGAGCTCCTTTATGACTGATATGGTAACTTTTTCAGTCTCAGCAATAGTCACTTTAGAGGAAATGGTACAGGGCACACCTAAAGGAGGGGAAAAAAATTAAAATCCAGCATACATTTGTTTTGTGGGGATCAGCTTCAATTCCAGTCAGAACAAGAAGAAAATGGAAACTCTCTCCCTTCCCACTCCACTTTTTTAAAGTGGAAACAACCCCCCAAAAAACCCCACGATTGCATCAACAGCAAACCAATGTCATCTTCTCACTGATCTATGCCAATAACTGGCTGCTATTAAAATAACAAACTTGAGATTTCAAGTATAAGCAGGAAAAAAAAATTTTGTATTACAGGAAACTGACAAAGCTTATCCACGTTCCATTGGTTTCCATGTCATTCACGTGGTTACATTAAAAATAATCTAGCACATGATCTTTCTGAAAAATTATACTTCCATCTTTATTCTGTTGATAGCAGATAAACACTGATCTCAAGAATCTCTTATGGCTGGAGTAATACTGAAGTGATGAATTACATCCTGCGCCAAAAAGGGGGATTTCAGCTTCCAATCCAAATAAGAGGCACATAAGCATCACCAGATGCCTTCAACAGAAAGAGCGCTACACAGTGCAAGAGAGAATGAAAAAATGGTTTGGGTTAGAAGGGATCTTAAAAATCATCTAATTCCAGCCCTCCTGCCAAGGACAAGGACACCTTTCACTAGACTAGGTTGCTCAAAGCCCTGTCCAACCAGGCCTTGAACACTTCCAGGAATGAGGCATTGACAACTCTGGGCAACCTGTTCCAGTGCTTCACCACCCTCACAGTAAATAATTTCTTCCTTATACCCAATCAAAGTCTACTCTCTTTTAGTTCAAAACCATTACCCCTTGTCTTATCACTGCAGGGGCTGATAAAAATCTCTACCTTTGTTAAAAGCCCTCTTCAGTATTGAAAAGCTGCAATTAGATCTCCCTGAAGCATTCTCTTCTCCAGGCTGAACAATTCCAACTCCAACTCTCTCAGCTTCTCTTCATAGAAGAAAGGTGTTTCAGCCCTCTGAACTGTCAATTATATTTGACCTAAATTTTAACCACCTGAACCTGGCTATCTTTTAGCTATCACTTGCATAGTGATAATGTGAACTAAACTTGTTGAACCAATCTGTTTTTCTCTATAATGACATTTTAATCATAGAGCTTTAACTTCTGTTATTACTGCTTGAAGTCATCGTCCTTAGAGTAAGAGATATCTTTAAATTTAGTCTGATGAAATTTGACCTATAGTATGAACATGTACATTTGAGCTACTCTAGGCTAACCTTACAGTAAGTGAAAGAATGTCAAGTTATTAAAGAGGATGTAGAGTTTTACTCATCTATAGTAGGTAGGTGAAGCAGTTCAGATGAACAATATGCTTAGGGACATGGTGTGGTGGTGGACTTGGCATTTAGGTTTACGGTTGAACTCAATGATTTTAAGGGTCATTTCCAACCTAAATGGTTCTATGGTTCTAGAATTTCCTGCTTCCCTTTACTGAATTCAAGTAAGTTTGGGGCTCTCTAGCTCAGTTCTACATGTCTGCATTTTAGACATTTATAGTTAACCAAATAAATTCTACCCATCACGTCTGTATTTCAAAGAATACTGCAGATGCCTTCTTTATGTACATACATATATCTACTACCATTTACATTATATTTGACTTCAATAGACTCTTTTACTTCATTTGCTATTTGATTTGGACATACAGATGAAAAACATCAGTTACTTAAGAGGAATTTTAAAGGTAATCTGAAACATATCAAAGTCAGACGTAATGCACAATCACTATGTGAAACGCAGAGCAGCAATTAGACAATAGTGGCTTACAGATCCTCTAACTCCAGTGATTTGCTACTCATGTGCTCCAAATCTGTCAGTTCCCCTGGTCCTTCTTAAATAGTGATTTGGCACATGTGTTAAGACAGTGACAAACCTAATCATTACTGATTAATCATTGCGGATTACTGTAAACTACCTTCACATTTTAGGTAAATATTCTCAGGTATTTAGAAAGGCACAAAAACCTTCCAATTCAAGCACGACTCTTTATTTCACTCCCTTACTTTAATGCAGCATTTTTCATTAGTTCCACATTTGAGATCTTAGATCTGTCTCATGCATGAATCAGAAGCAAAGTTCCCTCATTAGTATCATTCCTAGCACTTTTATATAACTGTAGACTATTAAGTATATATATGTACCAATTTCTGTGAAGATTAGTGTAAAATGAAACATAAGTTAAAACTTTGGAATAATTTGACAAGAGTTGTAACTGTAGAAAAATTTGAATGTCTATTCTGATTTTCTATATTTAATTTCTTTCTGCCTCTTACTAATGGGAAGCCCTATACCTTGATCAAAAAACAAAACAAAACAAAACAAAAAACCAAAACCACACCAACTCGAAACATACACACCTAAAGTATGCTAACCGCAGCATTCTTATATGGACAACTAAAACACCACAAGGGACTGTAAAAGCCGTAAGCAAGCAATGCTTTCGTAATTAATCAATATAAAGCATACATTTTCCCTCAGAGACTGATGTTATAACCAAACTAAAGAACACAGTAATTAAAAAAAAAATAACCCACAATGCACACACACACAGAAAAAAGCCTCACGTATCCCCACCTTCTACTGACTGCAAGATGGACAGTGGATACAATGCTCAGCAGTTACAAACCATGAAATAGGATGAGTATAGAATGAACAGGGCTGCAATCATATAAACAAAACATCAAGAAGTCAGACCAAAGCACTCTAAGTTGTGGAGAAATCCATAGCAGGAAAGCCACCAAAATGCATTATGAATTTCAAAATCAGGCAGAAAATGCTGTGACAAAACAAACTTACTTCCTTAAGCTTCAATCTAAAAAAAATACTAAAAATAACATGAAAAAAAAAAACCAACAAAATAGTTCTTTACACAAGAGAAGGAATAAATATCAGCAATCAGTGATGCGTGTTACCTTAGAAAATGAAAGCATAGTGCTCATTACAAAACAGAATTCTGAATAAATTACACCATTATTCCTGTTCCATTAATTGTCTAAGATGAAGAATTCAAGAATAATTGGGATGCTACACTAAGGAAATAACTTTTTTTTTTCCTCCAACCTAAAAGAGCACAAACAAGATGGGTATTTTGAGACCTGATGCAAATGAGGCCAAGTCAGAGTGATATAAACTTGGATTTAAATGATTATATTGCTACTTAGATTACTACTTGTGTTTGATATCCAAATGATTTATTATACATCTTTAAAAATGCACAAATAATTAAGTCAAAATACTGCCCATACACCAAAAAATCATTGACTTAAAATTTGCATTTTCTTTTGCAATTGCAAGTAAAACCTGACTGCATTTATCTTTCAAGTTTGCTAAAGACATGCACTGTTTTCTCTAACAAGGTCTATAGGATTTTGATATGTAGTCATTAAACAAGTATTCCAGTAATCCACTTAAATCGTCGCAAGTTGAACTATCCTGGGCTATCAATTTAGCAATGAACTGTACTACTCTCACCTTTCCAATGACCTTTCCTACCACTAAATGATTATTTCATAACTAAGTACAACACATTCCCCAGGAAGAAAAAAAGGAAGAGCAGCTAATAAAAAGCACAATGAAGCAGTAAAAAAATCTACAGTACCTGGCTGTTGTGCATGAAAGGACAGCAATATTTTTCATCGTGTAAAAAGGTATGTCAGATAACTTTCATAGGCTTCTCTGCCAAAGGTACACTGAAGGAGAAGACAGATATGGAAAAGAAAATGAGCTATCATAACTGGGGGAATTTTAGCCTGAGAAATGTCACAATAACAAGTCACAAATAGATTACAATTAGTAAAGGCTCCTGGAAGTCATCTAGGCTGCTTAAAGGAGGATTACCTTCCACCCTGGACCAGCCTCCTCAGAGCTATGTCTGGCCCAGACCTGTCAGTGTCTGGGTAGCTTGTTCCAATCACTAACACCCTCATTGTGTAGAATCTTATCCATCTTGTCCAGTTAAGACTTTCCCTGTGGCTTTTTTCACCTGCCATTTCATTGCGCATCTTTAAGGAAAGCATGGCTGTCTTCTCTCTAAATGCTTTTTAATGGAAAGGCATTAACTAGCTGTCTAACCTTCCTTTCCCCAGTATGAACAAAACCCTGACACCTTGACCTCTCTTCTTTCAGCATATACTCCTACCCTTAATCATTTTGGCAGCCCTTCAAAGGCTTCTCTAACATGTCAGAATCTCTTCTGCACTAGCAAGTCCGAAAACAGGTCTTGGTGCATAACTGAAATAGCAGGGAACCCTTGTGGTAAAGATGTTCAGCCACACAGTGGACTGTAGTAGCAATATTGCAACCGGGGGGGTAGAAGGATCTGATTTTTCCTCTCTCCTGATCACTTGTGAGACCACATCTTGAGTACTGGGTGCAGCAGCGGACTCCCCAGTGCAAGGACAGCATTGACGTACTTGGACAAGTATGGTATGGTGAGATGCATGATGGCTGAAGAAAGAATGCGAACCGTTTTCCCTGCTCTTACAAATAGAAGACTAGGAAAGACCATACTGCCCTCTCTAATGGGAGGAAATAGAGAAGATGCAGCCAGAGTTTTCTCAGATGTTCACAGACCTAGGTCAAGGGACTACAGATATAAAATGCAACACAGGAAAGTTTAACTAGTTATAAGGAAAAAAAGTATACCATGAGAGTGGTCAAATACTGGAAGACTGCAGAATTTCAACCCTAAGAAATATTTGAAACTTGGTGAAGCAAAACCTGAAGAGTCTAATCTCACTGGACCTGCTGTGAGCAAAATGTTGGACAAAAGGAACACCCTCCCACCCTAAATAAGTCAATGTTTCAATGTGTGATGCAAATTATAGGAAAAGCTTGTACAAACATAAGCTAGCAACATTTCTCACAGGCCTGAATATCTATTAAAGCTAAATTTCAAAACAAAGATCAAAAAATACTAGGTAGTTCACTGACTTTCTTTGCCAATGCCAGGTTACTATCTTCCAAGGCAAATGACTCATCTGTGATGGAAATATATATGTCATGTCACCTACACCAAGCACTGAAAATGCTCAAGTCTCTTCATTAGCCTATGTTCAGATATTAATTCAAAACATTCCATTAAAAGAAAAAAATACACATACTAAAACCTGATAAATGTAAACTCAATTTCTTGGAAGAACTGGTGTCCTTAGTTACCACACAGTTTAAAACAGTTTCTGTGCTGCAGCAAGTATTGAATTTTTTGTTACTATACTTTCTCTCACTTCTGCAATGCAGTGGAAGAAACAAAACTGAAGTACCTTAATGAATCTACAAGCAACAACTTTTGGGATTAGGGACACTAACATTGATATCTCTCCGCAAACAAAACAAGAGAGATCTGAGTTAGGCAATGAGATCTAATCAGCATAAATGTTCAGAATCTGCAGCTGAAGCTGAAGAAGCTTTGTTTGAACATACCAGGCTTACATACTGACATCTGTTTGTAAATGTTAACTGTTCCAGATGGAATGTTTGGCACTAGTGGATACTTCAGCCTAAAAATCCTACCAGTCATACTTTGTCACTTACTATGACAATAAGAAAGAAAATGGGGATATCACCTTCCATGACTCTCTGAAAATACATTAAGGATTGCGAAGCTTAGAAGCACCAGGAAGATAACTGTTACAGAACAAAGGTAGGGCAAAATAAGAATTCTGTCTCTAGAGCATGACTTAATACTCACTAATGAATGAGGAATGGGATCATGCACAGAGCAATGAAAAGAAAATAAAATAATTAGCACATACTCTTGGAACTTTGTCCATCCTATAAAATAAAGGAGAAAATTTCCATCAAAACATTACATACTTACAGAATTACAAATTATACATAAACACAAGCAGAAGCGATGTGATAAAAGGTAATACAGTCTTATTTCTGATATTTTCTAATTCTAAAATCCTTAATTATACTATTTTTGTTACCAGAGTGGTTAAAAAGTTTCTATTACACTCTTCCATTTTACTAATACCATTTATCTAGCAAAATACCTTCCATAACATGGCAGTTCAGCAACACCTACTTTGCTTAACTTTTAGCACTGATTCTCTACTACCTGGGACCTGTTTTCATTGCAAGAACTCCAAAATAATTAAGATAGAGACTGCAGGTGGAACATGCATTAATACTGCCTCTCATTTTCTCAGAATTGGAGACTAATATTGTCCTACTGCCTTTCAATCTTTTTCACAGTTTGAAGTAATACTAATTAACAGCTGGCACATGCTTTATTCACAAATATTTAAGGATTCAGATCAAATGCTTTGAAATCTTACCAGATGAAAATTTAGTATTTCTCTGCAGTATCATCTACAATCCTGCAAGCAGCAGACTGTCTCCTTTACTATTTTCTATGTAGCTTTCTTATAAATTATTTGAGGAATCATCAAGAAGTGGCTCAATTAAGCATTTAAAATTTTATTTAAGGGCTGATAGTCTTTAAAACATGACAATGTTTCAACTGAACTTGTTAAAATTTTTAGATTAATCAAGATATTTGTATTTTCTGTAAAATTAGTTTAGCATCAAAGGAAATTATTTCTGTAAACCAGTTCTATAATCTATTTTTAATTCTAAACTAGTATCTAGAAACTGTTTCTACAAATTGAATTTCTTTAACTGTTTCTATAACCTGCATTAGAATACATATTGTTTATACAACAAAATATATCTTTCAATAATGCTTTAAGAAATTATGTTCCTAAAATATGTATTTATTACAGACTCTTATAACTTAAAATAAATTCTCTGTTACGGACAATTTCATTACCAAAAAAATAAAATTCTTAAAACATACTGTAGCCCTTGCATGGTTTTGGTTAGTTTTTTTTTTTTTTTCCTAAACCTTTAAAACAACAGAAGTGTGTTTGAGCAAAACAAGGCTGTGAGCATCACTACAGCAGATACAAAGAAGTAGTAAAATCTCTTACAGGAAATAATTGCCAAAATAGGTAAGAGGTACAAAACGAAGCTAAGACTTTTTTAAAAATAATTTTAATCTAATCTGCAGAAATACCAGAACTGTAATTATGGCATTAGCAAACGGTATTAAAAAAGACCAGAATTAAAGTTACTTGACTGTCTTAATGATGCTTCATCCAAATAAATTCAAATGTCACATTTAATCATAATATTTAATTTTCTTTAATACTCAGCTTGACATCTCTCTAAAACTTCTTTATCCTATGTACTAATATCATATCAACCCATCTTTTGTTTTCATACAGTTAACATCATGAAGATAAGCAAGCCCATAAATAACTGTCCTGGGTTCAGCAGCAGCAGTCATTTTTCTCCTTCTTAGTAGCTGGTGCAGTGCTGTGTTTCTGGTTTTGGT
>WYDI02034268.1:0-13178 GCA_009867235.2 Psittacus erithacus
CATCCATTTTCCCCTTCTTGAAAATGGGGGTTATATTTCCCTTTTTCCAGTCATCGGGAACTTCACCTGACTGCCATAATTTTTCAAATATGATGGACAGTGGCTTAGCAACTTCATTTGCCAGCTCCTTCAGGACCCACAGATGGAGTTCATCAGGTCCCATGGACTTGTGTATGTTCAGGTTCTTAAAATGATCTTGAACCAGATCATCTCCTACAGTGGGCCTAAGGTCTTCATTCTCATGTACATACACATACATGTACATACATGTATTCACATTTGAAGACAAAAACAGGCAACGAAATAATTCATTTAAAGCGCAAATGACTTATGAAACTCTTAACAGGTGACTGAAAGAGTATAATGCTTATGGTAGCAAGAGGAAGACATGAAAGTGTTTGTGGTTCTAAGAAGAGGAAAGACGTACTGCTTCACCTATCATATATTTCAAGTTGCTATATTCCTTGCACAATTAGTTAAGTTTGTTAGTATGTGAATCCCTTTGGTAGCCTGATAACATCAGAAAGAACCTTTTGTTTGGCCACAACAAGCACCACCCTGGTGAAATACGAAGCAAAACTAGAATTTAGAGTGTATCAATGGCTAATGAGAGAGTAGAAACGTCTCTTTACTACTTCTTCCTTTTCTTTTTTGTAAAATAAAGGGTAAATTAAAAAAATGGGAACCTATAAATTCAATGGCAAAAACTTTGTTTACATGAATGTAGAATTGCAGAGTGCAGCAGAGTTCAGACCTCTGGCAGCTGTGAAATAGTTGCCTTCTTTGATGTGCTGTAAAACCCCAATAGCACATATTCATTCCTTTTGTCTTTGAACAGTTTTTAACACCCGTACCTATACCTTTGTCAGTCAGTGAAGAGGCCTACTCCACCAGCTGCACGCTGAATAAAGTTAAATCTCACAACTTCTTTCCTTCTTTTTACAAACACACAGCTATATTTACTAACGTGTTTCTAAATATCATGACCACAGTCATCTCATCCAGAGCTGCTGTCAGACTCCTTGGCAGTCCTTCTGTTAGCACAGCACTGAAACACAGGACATCAAAACTCTCAGATCATGTGTAAGTCTTCCCTTTGGTTACCCAGTTTGAGGCCAAGACAGCATTGAGGGCAGGAAGCATCAGCCCCTTGTTAAGCAGGCACAGTCCATCCTATTGTTTTTAATTTAAAAGCACATCTTTTCAAAGCAGCTCCATGGCGCCCTTCAGTCCACCTTATCAATTAACACAGTGAGTGGGACAGTGACTATATTTTGATCCTTACAAAGAAATTGCGGGGTTTAATTTTTTTAGTGCAGTTATTTCATTTTTTGAAGAAGTGAATTCCATTTCAGAGCAACAAGACCCATAGTAGAATGACTCTGTGCAAAAATTGGTTGTGTTCTTTTTTAAGCAATAAGTTGATTTACTTTAGCTATTTTCCTTCTGCATTTCACTGAGAGTTCACAAAGACTCTACTTCCTTCGCAGAAAAATATATGGAAAACAATTTTCAGATCAGCACCTCTGAGCAATTATTGAAATGAAGCCTCAGCTTTGCATTTAGGAGCCTCTATGTTACATTGTGCTGATAAAAAAGCACCACCTTGGCTGCTGAATGAGCACTTCTGGAGATAAATGTATGGACTGCAGCAATCTGTGCTGCAGCCACCTGCCCAAATTACAGCACAACTTTGTTCCCTGCATGTTGGGTGCAAAAAAGGAAATGCAGCCTTACCGGAAAGTGAGCTGGCTTATTAAGTAAAGGAACAGGAACAACCTCACATGGCCATTTTTCACCAAGCAGCACTTCCAGAATTTCCAAAATCATCAGCCTGAAGAATATTATGTTTAATATGTTATTTGTTGAATAAATGTGAGGAAAAAAAGAGTCTAGACTATTGCCTAGATCATTTGTTGTGATTCATCTACTCAGATCTGAAAAGCACCTGTCTTGGTCGTGATGTATGTCTCACGGGTTTGGCATAGGTAACCTTAAGACTTGACCAGCTGAGCTCTTTCCTAAATTAAATTAAAGCAGAGAAATAAACAAGATTAAAGTAAATATCAGTAAAGGAGCAGTTCACAAATAACCTAATATGTCAAGTAAAATATAGGAAATTAAGATCCCTGGCAGTCTTCAAGGCCAGGCTAGACAGAGCCTTGGACAACATGGACTAGTGTGAGGCACCCCTGCCTATGGCAGGGGCATTGGAACTAGATGATCTTAAGGTCCTTTCCAACCCTAACCATTCTATGATGGCAGAAAACTAATAGATAATCTAAAAACAACTTCATAACCTATTACCCAGTGCTGCGAAATTTACTGTCATGCAGTTGCTATAAATTTGTGACAAAATACAGAAAAGGAAACAAATGAGATGCAAACCAGCAAAGTCAGTGCTGAAATGCATGCAATATTGGAAAATGTTCACTACTAACCAGACTGCTGTGATAGGTGTGAAAAATTCTAGTGAATTCCACAGAAGCATGTAAGACTGATTTAAAGTCTAGCAGGAAAAAAATGTATTAAGAAAGAAGATATATCTTTCTAGATAGATATAAGAGCTTTCAAATTTTTAACCTTAATAATTTAACTGCAAGGTCTATGATTAAATTTTATTTTATATAACGCAAAAATAATAATAAAAATCTCTCACTGTTCAAGTGATTGGTTAGGAAAGATACTCAGTAATTCTTTCCTTTTGAAAATACACTGAGGTCTCCATGAGGCTTAAGTTATGAATATGTGTTCAGTTCATATAAGCACCAATTTATGATGAATTAAAATTCACGTTTTTCGTAGGAGTTCCATTTTGTTCAGTTAATTAAAAGAAAATAAAAAGTGCTCCTTTAGATCTCAGGGAAGTCAGGATGTTTTTTCTATATGAATTTGGGGGTTTTCTGTCATCCACAAGAAACACCTCTGTGTGCTCCTCATTTCTGGCAGTGCAAAAGTGTTGGCAGCGGCAATTTTCACAGTTAAAATGCAGGCTATTGTGTCCCCTGTTGTAGGGACCCAGAGACAGGAGACCGGCTGGAGTCAAGACACTAACTCAATATGAGTGATGGAGCTTGCTCGTTTATTGCGCAGTTATAATTCATATTTATACCCCCTCAGGCTGATCACATGCACCACCTTACACAGTGATTGGTCACCTGGGTTGTGCATGCGCTGACATCCGGCTTCATTTGTTAACTCTCTCCATGCTGTTTCCTACACCCTGTCACACTAACATTGGGACAACAGGCCTTCCTAATGTATTGTGACCTGTCAGTAATCTTCTTCACTAAGTGCTAAAGACAACAGCCTGTATTGACTGTACTCAGGGATAGGTTCCACTGCTCTAAATACATGGAAGGTGACACGTCTGCTCATTGTTGGGTATTAAATTTGTCAGAAAGTGGTCTGACTGCCGCTGAAGAAGCTCAGGGTGGGATTCAACCCACCTAACCAGATATCTCCAGTGCAGATGTCTGATCACAGGTGACTCATTTTATGCTCATTTTGTAATCAGGGAAAAGAAAAAAACAGTGATTCATCTGACATATTTTAGACATCAGCTTCATGCTGAATCAATCACGCCATCCAAATGCTTATATCTCTTCATTAGTTAGAAAGGCAGTTCAGATGATTAGCTCTTATCTAGACATGTACAATGAATCTTACTTTAAGCTTCTTGATTCCAGTTTGAAGATTTCTCCCTATGGCACTCAGCAAACATGGATCCTGGTAGAATTGAGGGAACCAGAAATGAAAAATAAATATTTCTTCTTACTTCAGAATGTCTTCTTTTGCCTAATCAGTAGATATTCTGTATGGTCCTTTGGGGTATGATATTGTGGGACTACATCCTTGTGCATTCATCAGGCTTATAAGTGTTATGTTCTGGTCCAGCAGTCTCTGACACAGAAGGTTCAGACAGATCCCAGTTCCAGCTAAGATCAGTACTTGAGCCTTAAAATGCCTGTTGATGAGCTGGAATGTTTGAATAAAAAATCAGGCTGGATTATTGCAGTGGCACCTGCTAGTTTAAAATCTGATAATCTGTGTGAAAAGGCATAAACTCGCCATAGAATCATAGAATAGTTAGGGTTGGAAAGGACCTTAAGATCATCTAGTTTCAACCTCCCTGCCATACGCAGGGACACCTTCCACCAAACCATGCCACCCAAGGCTCTGTCCAACCTGGCCTTGAACACCACCAGGGATGCAGCATTTGCAACTTCCTTGGGCAACCCGTTCCAGTGCCTCACCAACCTTACAGTAAAGAATTTCTTCCTTGTATCCAATCTGAACTTCCTCTGTTTAAGTTTGAACCCACTACCCCTTGTCCTATCACTACAGTCCCTAATGAAGAGTCCCTCCCCAGCATCCCTATAGTCCCCCTTCAGATACTGGAAGGCTGCTATGAGATCTCCATGCAGATTTCTCTTCTCCAGCCTGAACAACATCAACTTTCTCTGCCTGTCTTCATACGGGAGGTGCTCCAGTCCCCTGATCATCCTCATGACCCTCCTCTGGACTTGTTCTGCTTTGTGTTATTGGCCTTTCCCACAACCTCCCAGGCTAAGAAAGTTGGGGTTGTTCAGACTGCAGAAGGCTGTGTGGAGACCTCGTAGTGGCCTTCCAGTATCTGAAGTGGGCCTACAAGGATGCTAAAGAGGTACTTTTCTTTAGGGACTGTAGCGAGAGGACAAGGGGTAATCAGTTTAAATTCAAACACAGGAAGTTCAGGTTAGATATAAGGAAGAAATTCTTTACTGTGAGGATGGCGAGGCACTAACAGAGGTTGCTCAAAGAAGTGGTAAATGCTCCACCCCTGGCATTTTTCAAGGCCAGGTTGGACATAGCCTTGGGTGATGTGGTCTCGTCTGAGGCCTCCCTACCTATGGCAGGGGACTTGGAACTAGATTATCTTTTCCAACCCTAACCATTCTATGATTCTATGTGTGATCTATGCCACTTTATGTGGAGTTTGGGGGATAGTTGTTACACATATGGATATGCACATACAGCTGAGGAGGTTAATGTAGCTTGAACTGACAGCTGCAGAAATGAAAATCCAGAGGCTTTCTAGGCATTCTCATAGACATCTCAGGCATGCCAGAGAAGACATATCCTCCCAGCTTCCTAGTCTGCATTGCATAGCTGCTATGTCTTCTCTGGTACTGACAAAAAATATGGAGATAACCTGTATCTGCATTTCTCTGCCTGTAGAATGGTTATAACATGTCAGCCTCATAGCAGTTTTCTTAGTGTTGTTTTATGCTTATAAAATGCTTGAAGATATTTGGAAAGAAAAAAAGTATAAAAAAATAGAGATATTGTTATTGTAGAAATATTGATGTTCTTTTCTCTGTTTTTTTTCTCCTTGATAAATTATAAGGAACTACAGATATGGTTATAACATGTATAAGATTAAAAAAGAGCAAAACAAAACAAAGCAAAACAAAACAAAACCAGATACAATAAATTTGCTGCTGTGTACCAAATGCTTTGAAATCAGAGAAAGAATATATAATAGCAGCTATAAAATGAACTATCTGGTGGAGCAGTTAAGCTCTACAGTCTGCTTAATCTGAATTCCACATCTGTGTGAACATATTTCAACCATTTTAATAGCAATCAATTGCTGTCTGAGTGTGTATATGTCCTCATAAATTTGCCAGTCTCCCCTCACATGAGGAATGCGTGATACTTATGCTTTAAGATACTCCTTGTAAAAGCCGTACAAGAAGGGGATCAAAATAAGAAATCTCTGCCGATTTAAATGTCACATTCTTGTCATGGGTTAAGCACCCATAAAAATTTACAGTTAAGACTAAAAGATGAGACTTCAGATAGTATCCAAGAAAATGACCTGTTGGTACCTGAGTATATGAACTAGCTTATAAATGGGATAATACCAGCTTTAGGAGGACTGGATTTTCTGGCTTGATAAATGAGGCTTTTTGTTCTGCATGATTCTTTTATTTTTTTTGCCCTCATTTTTGTCTCTGTTTGACGCTGTTCAGCAGATTGACATGAGAAATGAAAAACCTTTTTTTTGAAAAATATTCTGGAATATCTCATAAATAAAGGGAAAGCAGATGGAACAGATGCAGTTCAGTTATATTGTGAGTCATACCAGTAAAATTTAGGCAAGTCCAAGGGATCTTTGTTGCACAGTGAGAATCTGCAGATTCCCAGGCAATTAAAACCCCAGAACAAGAATTTACAGACCACCTTCTCAGCAACACTGCACAGCAAATACACAATGATACCTAGAGATGAAAGAGATGAATTACAAATATGGTTTTGTTTTGCTAAGTCTGCATGGTTAAGAAAGTGCAGTCAGTACAAAGAAACAGAAGGCTGCCTGCCTTGCCTTTGAATCTCTCTGAAAACGGCTTGGATGGGTAGTTGACACACTCCTGCTTTTGTAAGAATTATATATACAGAAATATTTTTTAACATAAGAAAACATATTGAGTTATTATAAAACTTATTGAGATGAACCCAATGGTGAGTTCATCTCAGTTTGGAACAGAGAAACACTTTTAAAAGATATTTTCCTCATTACCTTCTGTACTCTGATTTTCTAAGCAAAAGTTGCTTCTCCAGTAAACTGAAGATCGACAGAAACACTAATCATCATCATGTATTAAAAACTATAAGTGTAGGAAACCAGGATGATAAAATTTACTTGAATCAGGTTCTAGCTGCTTACTTAGCTCATTCATATTAGTATATCTTTCACAGACATTTGTAACTAGAACAAAAGAAAAAAAAATGAATTAAAATTACTTTCCTGATAAGAAAACTGAGAAAGAGACAACATCCCTACAAATGTTCCAGTTAATAAATACATTATTTCAATTTTAACATTTTACTATTTTTATGGTGTCTCTTTATAAAATTAATTTTTAAAAATATTAACAACAGCTATTCTAATTAGAGTCAGATGAACACATCATTCCGCATCCTAGTTCTTAACTGGAGCAGCTCTTCTTTTTAGTATTTTGAGGGGATCAGGAGATCTGAGGGAGGTTCACAGCTGCCTCTGACAGTAGGTCCCCACCACTGCAGGTAGCATGGATGGGGACTGAGTGTACAGACGGTCCCCGGAAGCCTTTGGAGCTAACAGTGACTTTTGGAGCTACCTCATTGGCTTGTTTCCTCCTTCAGTCAGGGCTGTAGCATGTGCAGCAATCTGTGTGCCAGTACAGCATGCTGCAGTTGCATGATACAGTTCCAGCATATAAACCGTATTTCATCTGCTTAAGTGCCATATGCAACTATATAGCCATGAACTGGCTATTTTTGCCTTAGACACAGAAGTCAATCGTAACTAAACGCACACTGCTTCCAAAAGTAAAATTTAGCTCAGTGCAACTCTCAGAAAAAGTATTTGAATGTCTTTGATCCAAGGCTACACAATATTTTGACATTGTAGTGCTGTGAAGCACACCTTCAAAGACCTCCATCCACAATATGAGAAAATCAGCCCACTGTTTTCCATCTAGTTATCTTTTACATAAGTTCAGTGCCTGAAGAACTACCCTTGCGCATGTATGCAGCTGGCAGTGCATTCATTAGACTAGATATTCTTAACTGTGGCGTCTTAATCTGATTATTCCAGGTCATATAGCCTTTTTTACAAAGTATAATCAATCTATTTGTCTCTCTGAATAAACACTATCATGATAGGATTTGCCCTGAGAAATTGAACAGCAATTGTGTCTTTTCCAACAGCTTTCTTGTAGCTTATCCAAGAGGATGGCAAAAGGTACTTAATAATGCATTTTCACCTCTAAAAATGCTGACTGTGTCCAATATCTTGAATTTGGACTTTAATAGCAATAATAAGCATAGTGCTTTAGTGTCCCTCTGTAAATATCTTTTCTTTTGAGAGGCAAGGTGCTATGTGTGACAGAATTACGTTATTCACTGAGGACTGTAAGATGTAAGAAAGAAGGTAAAAAGTTTTGAGAATATTAGTCCTTTTTTCTCACTTTTATCCTGCAGTATTAATACCTTATTTTACCAAAATTGATGAATTCTGTCAATGTATTGGTCATCATTTTTATAATGCAGTGTCAGAGTTAAGAAGTTTTAAAGTGCAGGTAAACTAAGAAAGTTGTTGAACTTTTGAATGTTGAGAACTTTGAATAAGCAGGCCTAATGAGTGTTATTCATTTCACTTTATAGTCAGTGAGGAGGTACAAGGATATTTAAGGAACAATTAACTTTATCCTAAGCTAAACACCTAAAATAGTCACAGATGAACCATATTCTAAATGTACCCACTGCTCTTCACTGCTTGAAGTTGAAAATTTGATGACTAATCCAGGTTTAGTGTCTACTGTGTAGGTGTTCAGGCTACATAATGCTAATTCATTTGACTTGGCTGCTTGTAAAGCAGCATGCTACTAACGGGCATGGATATGCCAGGCTTGGTTTTCAATTAGAACAGGTTACTCACTCTCACTTTGGAAACAGAGTTGTAACTCTGTGGGGGGGAAGGATTTTCACAAAACTTCACATGTGTAAAAGGCTAATGGGGTTATTTAAGCTACAATTTATTTTCCTTTCCTATACTAGTTATCTTAATTTTATCCATGTGACTTCATGACATAGTACTAACATTTTGTTCTTTGTCTTTTTATTTTGACTGATGACTTTTCTTTTGTAAGAATATCTACTTGCTACATCCAAATGAGTAATAATTTAAAGATGTGTTTAGTTGCTTAAAACTCTTCTAGACTTATCCTTTTCTAGTTTATTGTACTGTCAGCTGAGATAATATAAGAAATGGAACAATGGCTAGTACACACTCTCTTGGAGGATAAAGGGCTTCAGAGTTAGATCTAGCTTTCAGTGACTGATTAAGCCTATCTTTTGTCCTGAACCCAATCTATAAATGTTGTTCTTCTAACCTATTTTACTTAACTTCAGGAAACAAAATGCTCATTGCTGACACAAGGCTGCATAGAAATACCAATTTATTAATAAAATTACTAATACTGAAAGATTGAGTCTCTTTTCACTGGTGTAGGTCAGTAGACTGTACTCAGGGGACTTACAGTGCTGTACCATGGATGCAAGTGAGAATGTTTTAGGGCACAGAATATGCAGGAGAGAAAGACAGTCATTCAGTAGGCCTCACTGACACATATGATTGAACCAAGACCAAAGGGAAGTGGTGCTTTTTTTATTTTTTAATCTTTTTTTAATAAGAAATTGTCTGGTTTTATTTGTCTTGATAGTGGGTATTCAGTACCAGGCTGCAGTTCAATATGCTGCTGCTGGTAGTCTTCCTTGCCCAAGAAAAGCTCAGAATCAAGGCAGGATGGGGCTGCAGGGAGCTAGCTGCATCTCACTGGTCTTGTAATAAATTAAGTAGCTGGAGGCTACCTCTCATTTATGTCAGAAATTTTAGACAAATTCCCCTGAATTTAGAAAATTCACTGCTAGTCAATGTTAGCACTGAAAAGCAGAAGCTCTACTATTAAAGTCTTAACAATGGGTCAAAAATTAAAAGGAATTCTAAAAGGAAATGCTCTTATATATCCATTTCTGAATTTAGAGGTTTTCCCCTTTTATATTTAGGTTTGTTTCCTCATTAAATGCAGGACAGGATTACTAATTCGCAATCCCCCTTCTGTGTAGAGGTACTTCTCTTGTGACTAGTTATAGGTCCACCAAAAACATGTTTCTGTGTCAGATGGAAATCCCGAATAGATCACCAGGGAGAAAGCATTACACCAAAAGACATACTTGAAAGCCATACTCTGCCTATCACAACTGAGACGCCGACTCTATAAAATATAATGGGAACAAAATCAGAATATCTCACAGCAGAGCTGGCTCAAGGTTTGAACTTCTTGCATACAGTTTGAATGGAGACACACTGGGACATAATGCACAGAATGTTTGATGCATCACTAATACTCATGGGAGCTGTAAGGCTAAAGTCTTCACTTGCCTTCCCATCGTGAACATCCACATTGAATAATACTGTGAAAGTCAAAAGCTGGGTCAGCAAACACAGTCCTTTGAAGATTTAATGACCAATTTCCATTTATTTTGAAGGGAATAACAGCACATCTGAAGAAGAAAAACCCAAGTAAGTAAAACCTGACACCTGGTCAACTTCTGTCTGACAGGAACTATTTTAACAAATTTCAGTACCACTGCAAGTGATTATTTATACACTAAAAATTTTTCTCTGTCAGCCTTTCACAAAACAATTTTATCCTCCTTTGAAAAAGTGCATTCTTCCTAGTAGTATGTGTGTGCAACACCCTGACCTCAGTTCCTATGGTAATGCATGAAATTCTGTAGACGAAGGAACAAATTTAGAGGCCAGCACTACACTGTATATTTTAAAAGGAGATTCTCAAATGAGCATTGTATGCAATATGAGAGTAGATACAATCTTTTCAGTCAGCCCAATTCAACTGTACTCACTTCTTCCTTTTTTCTCTTCATGTACACTAAATGGTATGTACATAATACATTGCAGTCTATCAGCCTTTTAAGAAAATTTCCATCCAGCTGTCAAAAGAGAACTTTTATTTTTTTTATTAATTAACTTTTCACCAAAACTAGAGCATGCTCTTGAAATTTACTGAAGTCATAAAGTCAAAAGACATCAGAACAAAGGAGAATTTAGCTATTATAGAAGACGTGACTGGCATTACAGACTGTACTAATAGTATTGGTATGAAATCCAGCACGGCAAGTCCATGCTTTTGTGGATCAAATAAAGATCCCTGCTTCAGACGCAAAGGTTTTCACCTGAAATATTACTAAAACCACTGAAACATTTGACATGAGCCAGCAATGTGCACTTGCAACCCAGAAGGCAAATCATATCTTGGCTTCATCCAAAGAAGGATGACCAGCAGTTCAAGGGAGGTGATTTTCTCTCTCTACTTTGCTCTGGTGAGACCCCATGTGGAGTACTGCATCCAGCTCTGGGGTCCTCAGTGCAGGAAAGACATGGACCTGTTGAAGAGAGTCCAGAGAAGGGCCACAAAAATGATCAAAGGGATGAAGCACTGCTCCTATGAAGAAGGGCTGAGTATGAGTTGTTTGGTCTGAAGAAGACTCCATGAAGACTTTACTGCAGCCTTGCAGTACCTAAAAGGGACCTAAAAGGAAGATGGGGAGAGACTTTTTAGCAGGGCTTTTTCCGATAGTATGAGGGGTAATGGTTTTAAACTAGAAGAGGAGAGACTCAGACTAGATGTGAGGAAGACATTTTTCACAATGAGGGTGGTTAAATATTGAAACAGGTTGCCCAGACAGGTGGTGGATGCGCCATCCCTGGAGATACTCAGCGCAAGGCTGGATATGGTTCTCTGCAACCTGATTTAGTTGAAGATGTCTCTGTTCATTGCAGAGGGGTGGGATTAGATGACCTTTGAAGGTCACTTCCAACCCAAACTATTCTATGATTCTATGAAAAGTTGGGGATCCAATTGAACCCAAGAAAATGATCAACTGTGTTATAATGCCAGTTTTCAGGAAAAAATAACCAAATCAACAACAAAACCAAACCAACCAACAAAAAAAATACAAAAAAACCCAACAAACCCAAAAAAATCAACCAACCCCCAAAAAAAAAAAAATAAAAAAATAAACAGGGCATAAATAGGATGTATAAGGGGCTGTTCTAAGAAACAAATACTGCTTGCTGCTGAAAAAACATTTTCCTTAAGTAATTTCCTTAATTTTCAATTACCTTCATTAGGAAATAAAAATAAATCAACAGCAGTTCTTCCCCCCAAGTAAATGAATGTATATATTTAGTTATCTAATTAGATAGTCAGAAGACTTTTTTAATGATACAGTGACAAAAAATTCATCATAGTCAGTAGTGTGCAATTAATCACAGAACATTATTAATTGTATGTCTATTCAATCTGTGTAGATGTTCACATACATTTTTTATGGACCAGTATTTGAGCAAACAGCCCACCAATATAATTGAGACATTCTGGGAAATAAAATAGTTCAGTATAGTACTCCTGGGGTAGTTTCTGTGATATAGAGAAAGCAACCCCATTCATGATGTGCCATTAGCCTTGACTGATAGCGGATTTCTTTTAGCACACTTTTTTGATAGCTGATAGCCTTACAAGATTTCATTTTCTTCTTTGGTTTGATGTGGTTTGGAGTTTTCAGCAGAGCTCCATTAACTTATCTTCTTTTGCTTGTTTTTATTGTCTGCATGAAACAGTATTTAGCTTTTCATAAACTTTATATTTAACTTTTATTTTACTGTCATATGCCTGGATAAACATGCATTGGTATATGCCAGATTATTTTTTGTAATCTTACTTGCACAAATATCATGCTTAACACCTTAGGTAGGAATTAACTATGAAAAAAAATTCTACATTGCCTTTTACCCACTCTTCTATAAATATTATTACTAACAAATTGTTTGTTATCTAGCTAAAAATAGTAATTATATGAGGTGTTAAGAACAGATAGCATTGATGTCTTTAATGTTGCGACAAAAATTCTTTAGATCAAAATACATCAGTGGGAAAAAGGTAAATACCCTCTACACAATTAATGCCAACTACTGAACTACTTTGTACATGGATATAAATGGAAGAATAAGGCATGAGTGCCTAGGGTGGACTTTTTGTGGTTTTCTTCCAATTTCTTGATTCAAAATTATTCCTCATCTATTCAACTATAAGTAAGCCTAGACATTCCTAAACTTCACTAGTGCCTTAATTATCAAACCTTTGGTATACCTTAGCTTCCAAGAACTGCATCTTTGTTGTGCCTGCACAGCTGTTCCTCATTCGTGGTAAGTATGAGCAGCTCACTATCTTCTTCACACCTACACTTGATCCAGGAAGCAAAGGTGTGCTTCAGTTGGTTACACATTGATGATAAGTGACTAGTGCAATGGCGTGTCATGCCTAGCTTCTAGCTGTTGCTTTGAAAGATTTTGGGCCTCCAAAAAGTCCTATGACATAACTGTCAACACCCTGTTAGGTGTCTAATGATATTAGACATCTACATTTAGACAACTGATTCATAGGCAATGGATAAAGTTAGATCCAGATGAAGAATGCAGACATGAGCCGGCAGTGTGCGCTCGCAGCCCAGAAAGCCAACCGTATCCTGGGCTGCATCAAAAGGAGCGTGACCAGCAGGTTGAAGGA
>WYDI02034272.1:0-23729 GCA_009867235.2 Psittacus erithacus
TCATCCATTTTCCCCTTCTTGAAAATGGGGGTTATGTTTCCCTTTTTCCAGTCATTGGGAACTTCACCTGACTGCCACGAGTTTTCAAATATGATGGACAGTGGCTTAGCAACTTCATTTCCCAGCTCCTTCAGGACCCGCAGGTGGATTTCATCAGGTCCCATGCACTTCCGCATGTTCAGGTTCTTCAGATGGTCTCATACAAGATCCCCTCCTACAGTGGGCCCAAGGTCTGCATTGTCACAGTCCCTGTGTCTGCCTTCCAAGATTTAGGTGGTGTTGTCAGGGCATTTGCCAGTGAAAACGGAGGCAAAGAAGTCATTAGAGAACCTCAGCCTTCTCCAAATCCAGGGTAGCCAGTTCTCCTGATAGCTTCCGGAGAGGACCCACGTTGTCCCTAGTCTGCCTTTTATTTGCAATGTACTTACAGAATCCCTTCCTGTTGTCTTTCACATCCCTAGCCAAGTTTAATTCTAACTGGGCCTTAGCTCTCCTAACCTGGTCCCTAGATTCCCGGACAGTATCTCTGTATTCTTCCCAGGCCACCTGTCCTTGCTTCTACCTTTTAGAAGCCTCTTTTTTCCTTTGAATTTTCCTCAGCAGCTCCTTATCCATCCATAGAGGTCTCCTGGCCCTCCTGCTGCACTTCCTTCTAGTTGGGACGCAACACTCCTGAGCTTGTAGTAGGTGATCCTTGAAAATTAACCAACAGTCTTGGGCCCCTCTGCCCTCTAGGGCTATATCCCGTGGAACTTTACTAAGCGGCCAAAGTCTGCTCTCTTGAAGTCCAGGGCAGTGAGCTTGCTGCACGCTATTCTCACTGTCCCGAGGATCTCAAATTGAACCATCTCATGATCTCTACAACCAAAGCTGCCCTGGAACATCACATTTCCAACCAGCCCTTCCCTGTTGGTGAGTATGAGATCAAGCATGGCACCTCTCCTTCTCGGCTCCTCTATTATTTGCAGAAGGAAGTTGTCTTCTGCACAACTGAGAAACCTCCTGGATTGCTTCTCCTGGGCCATACTGTCCCTCCAACAGATATCATGGTGGTTGACGTCCCCCATGAGGACAAGAGGCTGCGAGTGTGAGGCTGAAATTCAGAACATCTAAATCTGTCAACTTGAATCCCTCATACTTTAGCTCAATTCAAAGCCACAGCTCTTTAGTATACTATTTCTGGAAAAAGCTTCAGATTTGTAGAGACTTGAAATTTAACTACACAGAATCTATCTTGCAGATTGAATTTTGGAAGTTCTTTAAGTCAGAAATGGTTGGGAAAGATGATTTAATGCTTAAATTTTCAGATCAGAGTATTTTATGTGGAAGATATGCTGATGACAGTATCTGAACTGAATTCTTCATCTCCTTAATTCCCTTAAAAAAATCCACGATAATAACACAAAGATGAAAGAATTCTACAATTAATCCAGTGTTATGTCTAACATAACAAAAACTGCCCATTTCAAATTTCAGAAAAGTTTCATTAAGTTAGCATCACTTACATTTTAATTTATATTATTTAAATTTATATTCTACGCAGCTTTAGATGTTATACTATGAAAGACAAAATATATACTTTATTCACGCACTATTTATAAGAAGCAGGCATATGACTAAAATGCACAGAACCTGTGCTCAAATAACTCATTTCACAAACAAAACTGATTCATTAGAAGATAAGCACAAGCAAATCGACTGAGGCCAGAATTCATATATGAAATTAAGGGCTGCTTAAGGAGGTTGTGAAGCCTCCCTCTCTGGAGACATTCAAAACCAGCCAGGCTGCGTTCTTGTGTAACCTGCTGTAGGTGGCCCTGCCTTGGCAGGGATGATCTCCAGAGGTCCCTTCCAATCCTAACAATCTGTGATTCTGTGACCTATTTGGGTTTTCTAGATTTTAAGCAATACTTCTGGTTTTGTATTTAACAGACACACTTGACCTAATTACGGAAAAAGAAATCAGTAATTACAGTGAAAAAAATACACTGAAAGTCTCTATTTACTTGTTTTTCATTACTATTTTACTTAATAGTAAATAGCCTACTTAGTAGGCTTTCATGATACTCCTTGGGAAAAAAGCAGTCGGGTTTTTCTCCTGTATAATAGCTGCAGATGCTAAAAAAAAAAATGAAAAAAAAATCTCCAAATCTACTATTTGTAAGCAAGCAACATGTTAATTTTCATTACTCAGAACTTCTAAGTGAATAAACATAGCCCAAATGAACCACCAAATTAATATAACTGAATCTCTTTACATGTAACTGAAAATAGGAAAGAGAACAGAACGCTGTTCACTTTATTTAGTATTTGAATGCATGCAATGTGGCTACTAATGTTTCCTGAGTACAGCATGACTAAAATGAACAGACCAAGACTCATGTAGTCTGGTATCTTCTCCCACTCTCAAATTCATATGCACAACTAATACAGTCAGAAGAGACACAAAGAAGCTTATACTGATAAAATAAATAGCACAGAGTTAATTGTCATGCATTTCAAAATAAGGCACAACTTCTAACATTAAGAAAGGCAGAACCAGGACTCTAGGAAAAAGCTGAATTATTTAGACAACATGGGCTCAGTTCTTCAAAAGGTGCTGCAAACTAGAGGATCAAAATAAGGAGAAAACACAGAAACTGAAGCATCAAAGGTTGGCATGCATTTCTCTTTGAAAATCAAAAAGAAAAACTCAAAACTTTGGATGGCATTTTAATCCTTCTAAAATGTTTCTAATAGAGTATTTTTGTTACCATAGCGTACTTTTCCATACTGCAGACAGTCAGGTAACAATGCACACTAGCATTAGATATCTAGCTTTCACAACAAAGCAACCTCAAATGAGCTAATTTAAGCTCTTTTCATTTTCAGAGCCATCTGAGCAGTAAAACCTGCTTGAAATTCAGTAACATTACTCGCTGTTTCAGTTATTTGTTTCACACTATAATGACCCAGTGAATTTATACATATAAACAACTACTTGCAGATAGAGATTTTCAGAACACACAGAAACAAGCCAAAGAGGATTAAGGGACTAAAATCTAAATAAAGAACAGCTTATTTTTCAACTGTCTGAAGTGGAAAAACAGAAGTCGTGACATCCATCATTACTGATTTCATCTTATACCACTTTTAGGATGATTTCACTTACTTCTTTTAAGCAATTAACGCACATCAATGAAAATACAAAATGAGAATTTAAGCTTATGCAATAGTATTATAGTGTTTTCCACACCAAATTAACGTACTAAGTTAGAAAAAATAACCTTATTATTATGTCATTCTCAGAATGCTATAATTATCTAACGTATTAAAATACATGTATTCTTTGATCATGAAAAAAACCGCAAAGCCTGTATTTGTTCACAGATTTGACTGAGAAGTACTTAAAAGTTTGTTTAAAGCTATGTTAAACTGCTAGGTTTACTTTCAAAATAAGCATTGTTCCCATCTCTACTTTTAATTTTTTTTTTTATGACAAACGCTTTTCTCGAAAGGAAAAAAATTACCCGTGGATATTTTAAAGCTGTACTAATATAAGCTTCAATTCAACCTGGACTGCATAATTTTTTAAATACATATTCCCCAACAAGCAGCTTTAGCCAAGATATACTAAGTACTACTAAGTATGAAAAACTATGCATCCTGATTATATGAAGACCAAACATATCTCTCCAAAAAGAAAAAAATAAAGAAGACTTTACTCCAAGGATATAAAAACAAGTGATCCCAAATTTAAGTCAATGTGTTACACAAATATATGAGTTGTACTCCTATCATAGATTATGTTACTTTAGTCACCCATGCCTATTGGTTAATGTTGTTTCAAAGCCCCTCTCTTCATTAAATTTTACTTTTTCCTGAAGAATCTGTACTAAATAGCAAATACGTTTCCCATAAACTAATGCCAAATGAGAAGGCCAGTTAATTAATTTTTTGATTGTTCCTACTGTAACAAATATTCAATGATAAATCTAAGAGTTGGAACTTCATGATACAAATTTATTAATTTTGCTTACCCCACCTCTAAGAAACTGTACTACTTCTTATTGATTTACTGTGCCCTTTAAATATCATGTGGCATTACAACCATTAAAATTTGCTCACTTTTAAGATGCTTTTGACTTGTTAGCAGTCAGCTGTCATTCCATTACATTAACTTCAAAAAAAGACTTTAAAATTACTAAGTATTCAGTATGAAAATGAACATTAAATATAAATCATAATTTGCCATAACTGAATTTTATTGTTATTGAAGGACAACTATACACACATCACCAAAAATTTGATTTATGCAATTGAGGCAAGAGAATAATTTTATAGCTCATAAAAGAATACAGCATTGTTATACTCAAAACTCCACAATTCTTATCGCACACTCAAGACAGAGACACTTTAAAGCTATTCTTATATACACACTTGCTTTGCAGAAGACAGAAATTCAGAAAGGCATCCAATCTGCAATACTAATAAGCTGCCAATAAACAACTGCAACAGAATTTCTGCGTCTGCTCAAACTGGGAACCTGGGATCTGCTGTGATTTTGAGTGAAAAGTTGCTGAACACTGCTCATACAGGCACAGCTATTCAAGAAGCACATATGCTGTGGGACGTGTAGAAGGAACTACGATAGTTCTATTTGTGCTTGGAACACAAAAATTTTTCTCCCTAATGCCTGCTATCAGGACTGCAGAAGTATGGAATACTTTTTTACTTACTTTATCACACAATCTAATGTGGTTTCCAGGAATATTATACTTTCAAGTACAGTAATAGAATACTCTCAATGCTGTTCAGGTACTCTGTCCTTTCTTCTTAAATTTCCAGTGGTTCACAGGTCTCACAATGTCTTATCGAACTTGAGTTTAAAGTCAATATCCCTCAGTTAGCACTGTTGAAAATTTGTGATACTGAGTTTATACCTGTCAGAGAATGATAGTATTGTTTGTTCATGCGTTTGGGTTTTTTCCATTTTATTTTTATTTTTCCCTTTGGTTTGGGGAGAAGGTCAAGAGACTACACAAAGCAGGCAATTCTAGAGTAGAAAATGCCATTTTATGAAATTTTCTGTTAATCTAAAGTATAATACCCTAACCTGATTATAGATAATGGCATAATGACTTTAAATCATTACCGTTTTTCAGAGATTTCACAATTTGGTCACTTCACAAATAATTAAAAATTACTGCAAGATCAGAACTGCATTATCTAATATGAAAATCAAGCTTTAATCATTTTATTTCATGCTTTAGCATGAAAGATAAAGAATCTAAGACCAAAATTAGCTCTGTAACACTTACACAAACTCCTCCATCATAAGAGATTCTTCCCATTCTGACAGGATGTGGGAAAAATTGACAATTTTATGAAAATTCAAGATGTGGCATTTCTGCAAGTTCAGCATTTGGAAAGCATTCACAAAAAAGAAAATTGCTCTTGACAGATTTGTTTTACATGACTGCCTATAATCAGCTGAGGGATACTAAAACTGAAAAACGAAGGAAACTGGGAAAACCCCTCTTCATTTACTGTATATGAAGACAAGGGACAAAGTAGACTTAAAAACAATCAGAAGAGACAGCCTAGGAAATGGGCTGACAATGCAAAGATGCAATTAAGAAATATGGTCATTAACTGAAGAAACATGGGCCAAACACTTCAAAAGAGAACTATGAGTACTGGACATTGTGGAATTACAAAAACATGGTCATACATTTACCTACTGGTTCATTTGAGGAAGAAATCAGAAAAGCACAATGTTTAAGCTCATCCTTGTTTAGCAAAGCACTGAATTAGGTACATGACTAAGTTACATTTATATTGAAGCCTGCCTGGTTTTCTGAAGAGGAATATTTTCCTGAACTATCCAAACTGATTCAAACTTCTTGAATATGACATAGCAGCACATTACAGGAGACTAGAGAACCTCTTTGCTGGTAATTAAGGAATTGGTCATAAACACACAAATAAGTCTATTTTCTTGTACAACTCATTTCCAGTAGCACGAAAACCTATGTCTAATGCAGAAAAACAGAAGTAATTTTAACTTGTATACATTAAAAATCCATACTGATCTTCATCAATAAGCTTAACAGAAAAAGTAGAAGAGCTGGAAAGCTCAGTGTGATGCCTCTATCTATAAGCCAAATGGTTTCTGTTGCAGAATGATTACAGTGTTTTTCCTCCACTTAACTACTAGAATACTAAAACTGTCATCATGAATCTAATGGATACCTATTAGTCCATTATGCCTATTTATCTCTGAAAAAGTTTCTCTATAAAGCATTAAATACATAATATCTTAATTCAGTGCCTTCTATCATTTCATCCTGTAATTCTAGTACTGTTAGCTCTATTTACTTTGGTTTTGAAATACTAACTCCTCAGCTAGTATATGGTGTACTGCCCTGGCTAAAACTAAAATGAATATATGTGAAACCTTGAAAAGAAACACTTCAAACAGTCTCGAGTATAATACTCTCTGCTGCTCCACTTTCTTGAAGCATTCAGAGGGGAAAAGAAAAAGCCATGATGAATTATTGAGTGATGCATCACAGTGAGGTCTGAACTGGCAAAAGATGGCTCACTTATTCTCTCCCCCTGTGGAAAACAAGCCTGTTTTCACACATGACATACAAAGTTTATTATTTTCTTCCTCATTAATACCAAAACACCTTATCTATATTATTTCAGCTCAACATAAGAAATTTTTTTAAACGAACTGGGCAGGTGTACTGATGCTAGTCTTTCTTTTTGTGTGACAGTACATAGGTTTGCACTGAATATTGTGGGTTCTATGTTTACCTACTAAGTCCTTTTTACCTTGTATTATCTTCTATCAGTCCTCCTAAACAATGCAAATACACTTTCATTCTATTATCGATACTTTAATCATATCAGAATGTCATATTGATTCTCTTTGCAATAGGACATATATGTAACAACAGGTAGCTGAAGGAAAAACATACCAACCGTAACACCAAAGACTCCATTCTCCACACTCAATAGCACAGAACTCAGTTAAAACTTGCCTTTGAATCCCTGATGTTTGTGTTGCCCTTGAAGGGAGAATTTTGAAAATGTATACCACTCTGATATACAGAAAAGGTACTTAACTTACTTGCATGGAAATTCCTATGCAATTGGGATACCACATTATCAAGGGAATGAAACACTTCTTGTATATACACACAAATCCACTCACACACTTGCACACATATATGTGATGCATTCGAGTATCCAAGAAATTTTTCTTAGCATGGGCAAACGATTCTGTTAATTAGTTACCATTCTTTATAATCTTTTCACACCCTGACAAACTTTTAGATGATTCCTAACAAAAGAGATAGGGAATGGTTTTTGTCATGAGGCTTAAACACCTTGAAAAAAGGAGGCATCATTTGCTCCCTGCACACATATGCTGTATATCTAGTCCCTTAAGCAAACAATCTACTGAGAACAACCACGTGGCAACATAAGAGTTGATGGGTTGTTAGCAGAACTATAGAAACATCAGTGCCCTCGGTGGGCAAGGAATGACTGCATAGAGTCTCTTCTCCCAGAATACCGTTTATAATTTTGTGAGCAAAATAGCATACATAAATCTGATCTGTGTTAAAACTGCATTAACAAAACAACTGTAAGAGTCTTCTCTGTCATAAAATATTATTCTATAACAACATCTTGGCTACAAAACCAGCTCTGTATGAAAAGAAACTGCAGAAAAAGGTATAGGAGGTGTAAATATTCAGGCAATAATGTGCATCCCTCTCAGAGGAAAATATCTTTCCCAGTCTCATTCTTCTATTTCACATAAGTGTGGCAAACTAAGGAATATATAATTCTAAATCTTTCTGTGTGTATCAATTATACCGTATGTAAGTCCCTGAGCAGTATTTAAAAGAAGTGAAAACAATATTCCACTTGCTGACAACACAAAATCTAGCCAATACAGCTTTAGAAAGCTCATAATTTATAAAAACTGTAAATACTCTTTTCGCACAGATGTAGCTCATTCCGGAAACTGTCCCAGCTACAGTGGCCTATTGTATCGCTTGATATTTTTTTGGGAAAAACAAACCAACCAACCCTGTACATAATACCGCTAGATAACTTTTATAAGTCATTACACTCATGGACATTTTATCTTTACAGTCTGATAAAGATGTTTTCAGTGCTACCCAAATGAACAGAACTGTTTGTATGGAATGGAGAAACACAGAAAGAATAAAAAAATATTTGGTCAAAACCATCCAAACTAAATGCCCACATGTGTGATGCTGAAGAAAATGAACCCTTGAGGGTTTTTTTTAAGAAAACTTAAAAAGAGTTCCCACTACCATGAATAAAAGTCAAGCCCTCAGAAATGAGACACTATTACCCCTCATGCTCACTTTGTGAAAAACATTTATATACTCTTGCAAGTTGGCTTGCCTTAGTGATAGATTCTGTCCAGCTATGAGAAGAAATACAGGTTTTAGACACCGTCTACATTCCAAATGAGCTCCCACACAACTTCCTATTATCCATATAAATAAGCTAAGATACTCAAGAATACAAAATGGAATCCCAGACACCAAAGAAAGAAATCTCATACATAAAGACATTTATATGTAAGTTTGATAAAACTGTTTCAAGAAATTCAACACTTTATGTAGCAAAGGTGCTGGCTCTCAATATTCCTTCTGCAACAACTGGAATGTTTCTTCCTCTTGGAAAGACAAGGAGTAAAGTGCGCTTGCTTAAATCCTCTGATAATTGTTTAATGATCTGTATGAGGAGAAGTATCAGCAATTCTTTGTAGAAGAATACAACAGAAATAGGAGCTCCTGGAAAAATTCAAACAAAAAAAAAAAAACAAAACATGCAGAAGGTGGAAACAGGAACAGGTAACGTGAGAGGAATTCGGAAACAAGCCTGAGCATCCATGAGATTGGAAAGCCGAAACTGAAACGGGTTGATTCTGGCCAGCCATGTCAAAGACAAAAGAAAGGGCTTCTGCAAGTACAGAATGACAAAAGGAAGGCTAGGAAAAATCTGGGCCCTCTGCTTAATGAAGTGGGGGACACAGGACATGGAAAAGGCCAAGGTACCTAATGAACATCATGAATCCCACGTACCAGAGACCAAGAAGAAAGGCTGGAGCGATTAAGATTTAACTTTGGTGGAAGAACTTAAGAATATTTAAACACACTGGATATAAATAAGTACATGGGGACTGATGAGTACGATGAAAGCACTGGCTTGGTAGTCTACCATGACATTGGTAAGGTTTTCAACACTGCCTCCTGTAATTTTCTCATAGAAAAGCTGCTGAAGTACAGGCTAGATAAGCAGACAGTGAGATGAACATAAAGCTGGCTGAATGACCACATCCAGGGAGTGATGGCAAGTGGTACAAAGTCTAGTTTGAGGCTGGTAACTAGTGGTGTACCCCAGAAGTCAATACTGGGCCCTGCTGAACATCTTCATTAATGATCTGGATGATAGGCAGAGTGCACTCTCAAGCAGGTCTGCAGATGACACCAAACTGGGAGGAGCGGCTGATACCCCTGAGGGTCATGCTGCCATCCAGAGGGATCTGGACAGGCTGGAGAAATGGGCTGACAGGAACCTCAAGCAGTTCAACAAGGAGAAGTGCAAAGTCCTACAGCTGGGTGGTCCTGGGTGACACGGTGGACACCAAGCATTGAACATGAGTCAGCTCTTGCAGAAAAGAATGCTAACGGTACCCTGGGCTGCATCAGGAGTGTTGCCAGTAATTAGAGGGAAGTGATCCTTTCTCTCTACTCAGCACTGGTGTACCCATACCTGAATTGCTGGGCCTAGTTCTGGGCTCCACAGCACAGTGAGATATTGACACAATGGATACAGTCCTGTAAAGGGGCATGAAGATGATGAAGACACTGCAGTATCTCCCCAGAAGAAAAGGCTGAGAGAGCTAGGACTGTTCAGCATGGAGAAGAGAAGGCTCAGGAGGATCTCATCAATGTATATAAATACCTGCAGAGAGGGTGCAAAGTGGATGGAGACAGGCTCTTTTCAATGGTGCCCTATGTTAGGACCAGAGGAAGCAGGCACAGGCTGAAACACAGGATGGTCCTCCTGAATGTCAAGAAAGACTTACAGATTGAATAAGCACTGGCACAATGGAGGCTGTGGAGTTTCCATCCCTAAAGATATTCAAACAGCCATCTGGATGTGGTCAGGAAAGTCTGCTCTAGGTGCTTGAGTAGGAGGTCTCTGCAGACCTCAACCATTCTGTGACCCTGTAAATGGGAAGACATAAGGCCCTCAGAGCAGGTCCATACCACCTGATCACCTGTATATTGTCTAAGATACTCAAAGCTGCAAAAGCCATAACTGAGTCTTGCACACTTTGGGGAGCATAACCTGCTGCTCAGTCCAGGAATCTTCCAAGCAAATGAAAGAATTTACCTATCACTGGTTTGGTTTAGGGGGCCCAAGACTGCTGGTTGATATTCAACCAGCTCAGAAGTGTTGTGTCCCAACTAGAAGGAAGTGCAGCAGAAGGGCCAGAAGACCTACTTGGATGGATAAGGAGCTGCTGAGGAAAATTCAAAGAAAAAAAGAGGCTTCTAAAAGGTGGAAGAAAGGACAGGCAGCCTGGGAAGAATACAGGGATGTTGTCCGGGAAGCTAGGGACCAGGTTAGGAAAGCTAAGGCCCAGTTAGAATTAAACTTGGCTAGGGATGTGAAAGACAACAGGAAGGGATTCTGTAGGTACACTGCAAATAAAAGGCAGACTAGGGACAACGTGTGCCCTCTCCAGAAGCTATCAGGAGAACGGGCTACCCTGGATTTGGAGAAGGCTGAGGTTCTTAATGACTTCTTTGCCTCAGTCTTCACTGGCAAATGCCTTCCAGTATCTGAAGGGGGGCTATAGGAATGCTGGGGAGGGACTCTTCATTAGGGACTGTAGTGATAGGACAAGGGGTACTGGGTTAAAACTTAAACAGGGGAAGTTTAGATTGCATATAAGAAAGAAGTTCTTTACTGTGAGGGTGGTGAGGTACTAGAATGGGTTGCTCAGGGAAGTTGTGAATGCTCCATCCCTGGCAGCGCTCAAGGCCAGGTTGGACAGAGCCTTAGGTGACATGGTTTAGAGTGTGAGGTGTCCCTGCTCATGGCAGGGGGTTGGAACTAGGTATCTTAAGGTCCCTTCCAAGCCTAACTATTCCATGATTCTAGTCTACGATTCTAAGATGTATTCTATGTAAACAAGCTTTACAGAAGAATAGAATAGAATAGAATAGAATAGAATAGAATAGAATAGAATAGAATAGAATAGAATAGAATAGAATAGAATAGCTCAGTTGGAAGGGACCTACAGTGATCATCTGGTCCAACTGTCTGACCAATTCAACATGGACCAGAAGCTAAAGCATGTTATGAAGGGCACTGTGCAAATGCCTCTTAAACACTGGCAGGCTCAGCGCATCAGCCACCTCTCTGAGAAGCCTGTTCCAGTGTTTGATAACACCCTCTGTAAAGAAGTGTTTACTAATGCCTGATGCTGCTTTGAGCCATTCCCAGCCATCCTGTCACTGGATCCCAGGAGTAAGAGCTCAACACCTCCCTCTCCAGTTCCCCCACTCAGGAAGCTGCAGAGAGCAACAATGTCATCCCTCCAAACCAGACATATCCAGAGTCCTCAGCCGCTCCTCACAGGACATGCCTTCCATCCCCTACTATCATCACACACAGTATTCAATGTGAGGCTACACCAATTACAGTGGGATAATCACCTCTTTTGACTGTCTGAAGAAAACTGAGAGGCAGAGATGCACACGCCTCTCTTCGTCAGCCACTATTTCACATTTATGCAACACAGTTCACGTTTCCTATTTGCTGCTTTCTGGAATATCAGACACAGAAGGAAGATACAATGAGAAATTATATATGGGAAACTGCAGTTAGAGCCAAACATAGTCCCTTTCTACTTTGTAAGCCTGTTTCACTGAGGTTGACTTCAAATAATGCCAGTGTGGGACCCAGATTACAGAGTGAAAAGTCATGAGGTGATCGTTTTGCCAAACATGGCATCTGTTTAAAACCCTTCTGTACTGAAAAGATAGTTAAAAGCATACATGGAGTTCCAGTTGATCATTCTGCAACGTCCAGATTAGAGGTAAGTCAAAGAGTCCCTCCAGTTCATGTAGGCTCCAGTGAAATCCAGCAGGACTTTGTGCTTTGTAGCACATTGATGCAGTAGAAATAGAAACTGCTTGCAGAAACTGCTGTTTCTCTCAACCTTTTGTTTATGGAAACTTGTAACACAGAAAATTTCCAGGAAGGTTTGCTGTGTTAGCTCAAAACACTACTTAAACGTTCCCTCTATTACAGTGACCAGGAAGAAATCTCCATGTTTCATCTCCAATAATTATGCTTACCTGTTCCTGAGATGTAGCTAGATATATGTCACTACATAAATTCATTCACATAAAAATCCTTGGTGTGGGATCCCACTGTCCTGAGCCCTCACAATGCAATTACTGAAATATTATCTTTAAAAAAGGTAAGTCTTTGGATACAGAGTCCAGACCTGCTTCCAGCTTGAGCAAATTTAGTGCTGATCTTCGAGGCTTCACCAAGAACCCAATCTGCAAAGTATTTGGAAGAGTCTCTGTCACAGAGTAGCAGAGGTACACCTCAACTCCCAGGTAAGAAAACCTTCTATTTTTCATCTGAGGATTGCTGCCAACATAATAACCTCATCAACAGCTCCTGGCATTCTTGAGTCTCCAAAAAGAAATATCACAGAGAGACAGTAGTCTTCAGATACCATGAACCAAGAATACAGCTATCATAGATATACCGACCCAGAAAGCTCAGTGTTCTTCAGAAACAGAAATCTATTTCAGAAAGAAAACTAGCAAAGTAGGTTGGTCACCAGACAAGAATATTGTTTGGAACAGAAAAAGCAAGCTCAATCTCAAATCAGAGGCAGTTAAGAGCATACCCATAAAACCTTGTTTTCACGTCTTCAGAGAACACATGTATTTGTTTAGTTAGTGATAGCAAAGCCTGACGCATTCAAAACTGTATTGTCATTACGTGAAACTTCTGGCTTTTTATAGAAAAATTTTCTTTTCATGCCATGAAATAGCTATGGAGAATCAAGGTAGTAGAAGTATTTTTTTACCATGCAAATACTATGTAAAAAAAATCCTGACATTCAAAAGTAGGACCATGATATAATCAGGTCAAAGAATCCACAAATTCCTTTAGATGCTGCCCAAATGCATACCTGTCAGCCACAGATTTAGTTAGCATTACAAGAGCTCTGATGTATGTGATGACAGAATAGTTTCACCTGGTTAGTATTGAAGACACCTTCTATCTCCTAATTGGAGGTGTAAAACAGCTGAGCACTTGCAGCCAAACCAGCTTGGTCACTGCTGTGTTACCGAATCAAGAGGATTGTAAGATAAATAGAGAATTGAGAAGGTTAACATCACACTGACTTTAGTCAGCCACCTTATCATAACTTGCTTTGAAGTATCTAGTATTCCGATATTAAAAAAAATAAGAATCAAAAGTCTTCTGGTGGTTTTCTCACTCATAAAATTTCAAATGCAGTAAGAGTACAAATCCAGGTGAAAAACCATGAGACATTCCACAGAACCATTTTATTCCAATGCACGTTTAAAATTTATTAAGATGTCAATTTCTTACATCACTTGTTAAAAGAATTAACAAGGAGACACTTCAGTAAAGAGCCAACTGTGACTCCAACCATGAGCTTCAGAATATGAAATCATACATTTAGAACCCCCTTTTTAAAATTACATACTTTAGGGGGAAAACATACCAAGATTATTTCACAAAGTGCAAAATCAAATAATCATGGCATCATAAAATTGTCCCTTGGTTTTGGAATGGTCCTTAAAGAGCATCTAATTCCAATCCCCTGCCATGGGCAGGGACACCTTCTACTAGACCAAGTTGCTCAAAGCCCCATTCAACCTGGCCAGATAATGCCAGAGCAACTATCACAATAATAACTGTTGCATCCATGTTTAATTAATATAGTTTAAAATATTATTTCTTATTAACTAAAATTAATTGATGAAATTAATGACTTAAAAATCCTATTGGCTATTTAACAAGATAGGATCAGTTCATCTGGAGAGTTTTTCTGGATGAATTACATCTTTATTATAAAACTAAAAGCTATCTTGGAAAGGTTCACTTACTGATTCAATGAAATATAAATGAAGGACTTACTTTTCCATTACATGACATTTACCACATGTAATGTTTGCTGTGTAACAAATATGTTAACTGTGAACTAGATTTGCAAACAGTTAGGATTCACTTAGGCACTGATTCTCTACAATCCATGCCAAGTTCCTCAGTTTTCAGTGGAGTCCCACAGAGATGTTGCCATCTGGTGCTGGAAAAACCATGAGCGGGAAGAACTTTGAGAGCTGGTAGTTAAAACCTGCCATGTACTTTAAGACTGCCTGTCAATTAGAGACATTCAAGCCTTCTGCTTTCCACATATGCATAACCCAGCAACTATTTACAACCCAGCATCATAGAAAATTTTTATATATATATATACACACACACACATATACATATATATATATACATATATGTACATACACTTTGGAATTACTTTAGCATTATCAGACTGTAGAAAGGAAAATTAAAGAGTATCTGATTTTCCTTAGATATTACAATTAGTATTTTTAGTCACCTGTGCCAAAAGAAACATTGCATTCATTGAGATGCTACGATCTATTCAATTTAATGATCCTCCCCAATTTTGACCAAGGTTTCTTTTCATCAGTCCAATTTTTACTACTAGGGAGGACAGTACCTTCTGCCCTACACTACAATTCAGCACATACTCAAAAGAACAGAATTTTTGTAGCAATTTAATAAACCTGCAGTTGCACTGTTTTTCAATGACTCTTACTTTTGACTTTCAAACACGATCATTTGTCTTTTGTTTGTCAAGATTACACAAGGTTGTTTAGTCGAAAAGTAAGAATTCTGTATTTTTTTTAAAACTAGCAATAATGCCACCTGACAGCAAGAAACTGGTATTCAGACCTGAGAAAGCACAATTTAAATGGATTTTCCAAGTAATACACAGGCTTCATTTGGAAGTAAGCAAGGATGGGTCTAAACTATGATACTGACAATGTAAACAAGCATTACAAAAAGCTTATGTCATGACTGTTATGGCAAGACAATAAACTCTCTTAAATTTAGTATTGCAACTCTTTAAGGATTTTTTTTTTAAGGAAAGCAAAGATGCCAAAACTGTTTCTTCCACACAAAGCTTTTCCAAAAAAATCAAAGTTACCAGGTAGCCTAAATCAAATTTATTTGAAGATTTTAAGATAGCAAGCATTAGATCTAGGAATCCCCAGCTCTCAAAAGCAGTGAAATGCCTGTTATGTTTGTTTAAATAGTTTGATTTGTGCAAGAGAGTGAAAGAAATCGAGCATTGATGCACATAGATCCCTTTTTCATTCAACTAGGCTGCAGTCACAAACAAATGGATCAACATGGACACATAGACATATCCTAAAATACTGACTGTGACTACATACTGAGACTAGTGCAAGTTTCAGTTGTACTTTCAACTAAAATTAAATGCTAAACAAACAACCTGACCTTGTCACAGGCTCACTATGCAACTGATCAAGTTAGCACCACTGAGATAAGCTACCATTGATGAGAAGATCCATGACATCAAGATACTCTGATGAGTTTATTTTCAAAAAAGCAAGCAATACAAAACCAATGAGGATAGAGATGATAAAGAGGAACAAAAAAACCCCATACATTCAGCAGAGAATAGGGTACAGTATTAGTTTTTCACTGTAAAATGTTACAGTAGGTATTTTGAAGAACAGGGCTGCTGGCAAGAATAAGGAGAACATCAAAGGAAGAATTTTTAGAATGAAAATTGCATGTATGAAAAGGAACAGGAAGAAGCTAGAGAAGTTTTAAAACGCAAACCTGATTTTAGTATGTGAATATTAACCAATATAGAGAGGTTTATTTAAATGACTACTCAAGCAAATGTCTTCAGGTCAAAAGAGTATCTAGTCAGGGAATATATAAAGATCTGAAAGTTCTGGAAGATGATGCAACAAAACCAAACCTTAAGGCCCATCGTCATGCACCAAACTAAGAGAAGTGAAAGCAAGAAGAAAACACTACTGCATTCTGAAGCAGAGAAAAAAGAGGTATGAGCAACAAGAAGACAAGCATAAAAAAAGCAATCATGGAATCAGATACCTAAGGTCAATAAACACTGTAACAAGGAAGACAGGAAAGCTCATAGCCTGCAGCTAATCCAATGGCAACATGAGTCACAGTCATTGCTTTGGGAAGGTAAAGGCACCACACCATTTCCCAAGTGAGTGTAAAAATACCTGGTACAACTGCACTACCTACTGACATAGAAATCTCTCATTCTCTTGCTTTCAAAGAAACTGTGAATATGGAGAGGCACCTCATGGTGTAAATTTTTTTTTTTTTTTTTTTGTGGTGGTGGTGGTTGTACATGTGCACAGAATTATTCATCGCAAGCATTACACACAAATAATGAAGCATATGACAGCTCTGCAAAACATTTAGAACCATGGTTCAGCCATTTATGTTGCACTAATGGGTGTGATTTTGACTTCTACCAGTTTTGATCTCCACTGTGAGACAATATATGACTAGCAGAAGAAGAAGAATTTATTGAAACTGGCGAATTCCAGATATGAAACATGCAATAAAAATACAAAGCAAACTACATATTTCACGTATTGTAGAGTAAGTGGCTTGTTCCTTAGCAGAGCCTTTCAACTAGGGTATCCAATAAAGGTGTTTAGTTTCAATCATCTCTCTGCTTTCTGGGGAGTTGCGCTGTATTCCTGCTCTTTGTAGCATGCTCGGTGTTTATTTACATAATTCACAGCACAATTTGCTTTTTAAATGAAGCACCAACATTAGCAAGTTCCAAGACTACATATGAAAAATATTGCATCAATAGTAAAATAAAACATTTTGGGAGAGAGAGTGATAGAAAAAAATTACTAGATCTTTCAAGTGTGTCCTGGGTTCAGCAGTAGCAGTCATTTTTCTCTTCCTTAGTAGCTGGTGCAGTGCTGTGTTTTTGACTTTTGTCCTGGGAACAGCATTGGTAACACCGATGTTTTAACTACTGCTTAGAATGTTTAGACTGACCAAGGACCTTCTGAGTCTCATGCTCTGCCAGGGAGGAAGCAGAAACAGGGAGAAGCAGAGACAGGACACCTGACCCAAACTAGCCAAAGAGGTATTCCATACTACAGCACGTCATGCCCAGTACATACACAGGGGGCAGTTACCCTGAAGGGCTAATTCACTGCTCGGCTGGGCTTGGTGGCAAATGGTTGTATTCTCTCCCCTTGTTATTTCCCTTATCATTGTTAGTATTGGTGCAGTGGTTTGTGTTATACCGTAATTACTGAACTGTTCTTATCTCGACCTGTGGGAGTTGTATTCTTTTGATTCCCCTTCCCATCCCTCTGGGAGCTGAGGGAGGAAGCGGGGAGTAAGTGAAAGAATGCGTGGCTGATTTATGGCTTGGCTTAAACCACGACAAAGTGCTTTCTGGAGACAGCAGGTCAATATGGTGATTCCGGTAACATCAGGGATTAACCTGTTTTGTTCCTATGCTTCATCTCCTTATAAGTCTGCCTCAGAAGATTTACAATCTAATTATGCAGCATGGTTTACAGTCCTCCTCTGTCTCTCATTACCTCTTCTCCTTTCTATCATGTTCTGTTGCTAATGTACTTGTGACAGGGAAGAGAGGCCAAAATTCAGCTTTGAGCTGATAGGCAGAAAATTATTTATTCTCAAACATGGAATTGTGAAACCAGGTATTTATCAAACCCTACAACATCATAAAGCAAGAAAAGTTAACCGTAACTTTTTCCATGGGAATCACAGAGAGAACAAAAGAGATACAGACACAAAATATAAGGACATTATGCATAGCAGTGCTACTAGCACCAGTCAACTAGAACACCAGAATACTACCACTGTATATAGCAACTTTGTCTGGCTTTCCTGAGAAACGCCGGAACAGATTCATTCCGTTCTTACTGAAATCATGTCCAATTTCTGGTTTCTCACATGGATCTCAAAAAAGGCTGTCATCAAGACCCAGCTTTCCTAACTTACTCCTTCAAAAGAGGTCAGAGAAAAAGAGATTTCATTACTCTGAGCTCCCTATGCTGTTGCCTGTCCACAGCGAGCCTCTCTGCAGGGCTGACTGCAGTCCTGGCATCACTCAGGTCAGTACAGGCAGTCTATAGCTGGCAGACCCAGAAAACAGATCAGATCAGAGCACATATACTCAACAGCACTGCCCTATCATTGCTCTATATTTTAAAACATTGACTAAAAAGCACAGGTTTCTTGAGAGCAAACAAAATAACTGCAGACAGTCCCTCTAACTCTTTACAGGTTTTCGAGATAACTGTGAGGGATTAAAAAGTTGAAACATACAACTGATGTGCAGTGGTTTCAGGCCATGTATACCTAGTGATCCATCTAGCAGGTGTCCATTTTTTGTTTATATACTTTTCCCTGCAAATACTTTTCACAGATAAAAGTATGGGTGTGTGAGAATCCTCTGCATCCTTAATTATAAATGTTAACCAAAGTGAAAAGATTCAGCACAGACTAAAATTCTAGAATGCCTTTAGACAGACCTCCCTCATTCTGCAGCCCCCCTTCCCATGTCTGAAAATGAGGAAACTGGAAAATAAGAATGAAGAAAGTTTCATATCAGTAGTTTCTTCTTAGTTTGTTGTGGTTTAATGAATTAAAAACGTAATATTATGATAGTGAAAGGTATGTAGACTTACTATATGAACACAACAGTACCATGTAGAGAAAATGTAATAGAAAAAGAAAAAAAAAAAAAAACACCATAGTTTCTGTAGAATAAAACATGAATATTCAGATGAGGGCAAAGTATAATTCTTCTCTTTGAAAGTCCCAGCTCCAACCTTATGTCTGGCCCTTGTAGAACCAACATGCATCTGACTTACTTTGTCTCCACAGATAATAATTCAATATACTTGACTGGGGTTTAATGGGCTCAGCAGCATTACAAATTTAACTACCATAAGTGCTAGTACAGGCATTCCACAACCAGCTGCTTGTTGTCACTGTCAAGCACTTCTATTCTGGAACACAGTTTTTGAAGTGATTGAACTAACACCTGTAATTCTCTTAATGAAATCAGTTCAACAATGAAATGTTGATTTTCACATATTGTCGTGGTTTAAGCCAAGCCGTAAATCAGCCATGCAGTCTCTCACTCACTCACTCCCCCCTCTTCCGCCCTCAGCTACCAGAAGGATGAGGAAGAGAATCAAAAGAACACTACTCCCACAGGTTGAGATAAGAACAGTCCAGTAACTAAGGTACAACACAAATCACTACCGCTACCACCAACAGTAACAATGACAAAGGAAATAACAAGGGAAGAGAATACAACCGCTCACCACCTGCCGACTGATACCCAGCCCGACCTGAGCAGTGATCTAGCCCTTCCAGGTAACAGGCCCCAGTTTACATCCTGGACATGATGTGCTATGGCATGGAATACCTCTTTGGTTAGTTTGGGTCAGGTGTCCTGTTTCTGCTTCCTCCTGGCTTCCCCTCCTCCCTAGTAGAGCATGAGGCTCAGAAAGTCCTTGGTCAGAGTAAACATTACCGAGCAACAACTAAAAACATCGGTGTTATCAGCACTGTTCCCGGGCTGAAAGTCAAAAACATACCACTGCACCGGAGAAAAAAAATGACTGCTACTGCTGAACCCAGGACACATATTCCTTACAATAGCAGTTTCATTCAAATCCAGTTTTTGAAAGATGAAACACTGTTGAACAAAGAGATTATTACTCCTTTTTCTACTCTCCAAATTTAAGAGACAATCCAGCAAAGTATTCCAGCATATGTTCAAGTTAATGACTAGAATATATCCAAATGAGATTAGAAAGATTTCAGCAATCAAAGGAAGCACAGGATTATTTGTGTCCTTATTTTTAAGTAGTTTTGTGACTTCAGAGTCATATACAAAGAAGTAGAAAAAACAAACTATCAGTTACTTCAGATGAGGGAGCTCTTAACTTCTATCAGGCATCTTTTGTATTATTTTGTTGGAGTCTCCTAATAAAATATACATCCTTGTAGTGATAGTCTTCCAACATCCATAAAGCTATTGGCTCATCACCTTTCCAAGAAACATGTGATTACCACCTGTGCAGGTTTTGACTGGGACAGAGTTAATTTTCTTCACTGTAGCTGCTCTGGGACTCTATTATGGACTTGTGTTGAAAACAGTATTTACAACAGATACGTGTGTTACTGTTGAGCAGTGATTACACAGAGCCAAGGGCCTTTTCTGCTCCTTACCCCATCCATGAGTGTGCTGAGGGTGCACAAGGAGTTCTGGGGGACTCAGCTAGGACAGCTGACCCCAACTCACTCAAGGGATATCCCATACCATATGATGTCATGCTCAGCATGTAAAGCTGGGGAAAGAAGGAGGAAGGTGGGGATGTTGAGAGTGATGGTGTTTGTCTTCCCAAGTCACCATCACATACAACGGAGTCCTGTTCTCCTGGAGATGGCTGAACACCTGCCTGACTATAGGAAGTGGTGAATTAATTCCTTGTTTTGCTTTTCTTGTGCTTGTGGCTTTTGCTTTACTTAGTTCTACCTGTCTTTACCACAACCCATGACTTTTCTCAATTCTACTCTTCTGATTCTCTTCCTCTTCCTGTTGGGGCCAGTGAATAAGTGACTCTGTGGTGCTTTGTTGTTGGCTGGGGTTAAACCACGACTCTGCTCTTAATTATACACAACCCATATAAAGTTAAAAAACTGCTGTTACTTATACATGCCCCATATAATGATTATCCATGGTCTTACCTAATGGGAGTATAAAAGTTACATATGCAGAACGTTTTGACAATAACAATAACTAGTACTCTCTTCTCCTGGCATTGCTGGAAATCCCTAGACAAAATGTAACCTCAGTAATAATTTTTTAATGTGGTGGACCAAACATTCCTCTTAGAAATACATGGCACCTGTACTTCAGTAGCCCCACAGCAGAAGGCAGCTTCCTGCCTTGTTTTCCAAAGAACTATCAGGTGAGTATTCTCTTTCTGCTCAGATTTATTTAATCATCACCACTGTCAGGACCCAGGGTTAATCTCTTTCTCCTCAGCTTCTGTGTTCAAAAGACTGGTTTTCATTTAATGTATGCACAGGGCATGAACAGATGACTGCTGATAGCATGTTAATTTTAACCTACCATTCCTGCGCAATAAAGAAGCACACAACCATGTTGCGAGTTCTTGGCACCCAGAACAAAAGAAGTTTGCCTAACAATCCACTGAGCACTGCAACAATGAGCCTTTTCTTCTCTGTACTTCAAGGGGATATCACTACGTACATAGCCAGCTTGCAGATTCCAGTGATTTAAGCGATGACTGCTATAGAATGATAAATAACAGCTATGTAGTAATTTATTAAATTTTTAGTTCCTTCCTAGATATTTTGCCAGTCCCTTTTTAATACTCTGATACTACATTTGGGCATTGCAATACATACACCTGCATCAGAGGATATAACATATTCACAGAAAGCTAACGGTATAAATGTTGCACAGCTCTGCACTTCTATGTGTTGTCTTGGGGCTTGGTCGTTGTTGGTTTTTTTTAGCTATTATGCAACTGCAATTACATTTAAAGGCTAAATCCAGTTTGTTGGAAAACGAAAACCAGACTCAGACAACTGTAGCTCTAAATAATTTATGCATATATTAATTTCCAAATATAAAGGAGAACAGAAATTAAATACAACAAAAAGGTGGGGGAAGATGAAGTAATTAACTTGCAGTATCAATGTCAAATGTTGTTTTAAAGTTCCTAAGACAGTATTAGTTATTTTTAATATGCGTGCTGCATACATAAATGATTCACACAACTTTTTCCAGGAAGCTGGCATGAAGAGGAACTAGTGCAAACATATTTCTTCATCTATATCAATAATATTAATCTCTATTAACAGAGAGAATAAAGAACATTAAAGGTTTTAATAAAATCTGTGCAAATTACATCTGCAAGCATAATTTCATCAATATTCATAATCCTTCTTTTTAAAAATAGGTGACTTTCTCTAAAATTACGTGCATAAATTCCAGGTTTTCACACAACATCAATAAAGTTTACTATTCCAATATTATCAACCGCTTTCTGTAAAAAGTAAAAATTGCTGGTACTATGCCCATCTTATCTAAATAACCATATGTCCTGGGTTCAGCTCTAACAGTCATTTTTCTCCTTTTTAAGTCAACCTGGTGTGCCCAGTGTGGGACTTGAATGCACGACCCTGGGATAAGAGTCACCTTGAACTCTGAACTGAACAAGTTTCTTACTATTTCTTCAAGATATGTTTTTAATTTAACTTACTTCCTCATCAGCCTCAGTGTTTTGCCAACACCTTCCAAGTATTCTAATAAGCAGAATGTACTTTTTTTGTTTATTTAGGAAAAGATATATATCCATAGATACTACTGTAAGCACTTATACCTTGCAGTTTACTGTTGTCTATCTTGTCTTCAAGTACGCTTTCCAAATTTCTTGTTAGTTGACCCTTTTCCTGAACTCCTTTCTTTCCTCATGCAAAAAAACCTTAAAACTGAACAAGTTAAATGAACAAGTTAAAACACAAGGCTCTGATGAAAAGATTACATAAGATGTAGCTTCCATAGGACATGCAACAGAATCATGATTATACCCAGTAAAAAAAGAAGCAGCTCACATTTAAGTTGTTGCAGCCATGGGACAGTACAAACCATTCAAGAAGGCTCTTTAATAAAACATGAAGTGCTTACGCTGTTATGCCTGGCTCAATTTGTAATCTCTTAAAAGCTTTTTACGTTAATTATATCTAAATTCCAATTCTTTTCTGAAGCATCAGACAATAGGTAAAGAAGAAAACATGGCCTACTTAATGTCCTGCTCATAACCTAAGGCTTTAACAATAATTACACAGATATACTATGAACAAGAATTTACGAGGCTAATCACTGCCCAAAAATTATATGAGACTTTCTTTAAAGGTTACTGTAGGCTATGTCATAGCCACTGTAGCCATGCTTTCAGTTACATGAAAGAGAGAAAGCATACGAAGGGAAATAAAATAACTTGGCATACAACCGTCCTATGGCAGTTGCAGGAATCAATTCTAGGCTATCCTAGAAGAGATCTCTGCAACTTTTCAGGCTTTTTTTTAATGTTACATTTAAAAAAAGCCAGAAAATAGGTAAAACCTAATGTGGATTTAACAATAAAAAAGAGTTCTGTACAGTATATTACAGGTTAGCCATAATAAATTTGTACAGCTATCTAAATGGCGAGCAATCCTAAAGAATTTCTCTCACACAAAGATGCTACAAAACAGTTTCTACTTCCCAGAATATTCAAATATCACCAGAGTTTATAACAATGAAATAACCGCAGTAAATCAATTTGAAATTTATTAGCTATCTTCACCTTTTGGGGGTTGGAACTAGACATATCGAAAGTCCCTTCCAAACTGTCCTGGGTTCAGCAGTAGCAGTCATTTTTATCCTTCGTAGTGACTGGTGCAGTGCTGTGTTTATGACTTTCGGT
>WYDI02034273.1:0-20714 GCA_009867235.2 Psittacus erithacus
CCCCTTAAGGAGCCTTCTCTTCTCCAGGCTGAACAAGCCCAGCTCTCTCAGCCTGGCTCCAGAGCAGAGCTGCTCCAACCCTCACAGCATCTCTTTGGCCTCCTCTGGACTCGCTCCAACAGCTCCACATCCTTCTTATGGTGGCGGCCCAGAGCTGAGCATGATACTCAGTAATGTTCCATTAGCACAAAATACCACCAGATTTTCGTAATAAAGACAGAGCTGATTAGCCATGAAGAAACAGTTAGTTTAAAGGACAGAGAAATGAAAGTTTGCCCATTTATTTGAAGCTTCATTTCAACACATTAATCAGGAGGAGACCAAGGGACAGATCCCAGAGTGCCAAAACCAGTTCTAGGAAGATAAATCACCACACAGGAAAAGCACGAATATTAATTCGGTAATAAATATTAATGTGTGTGCATGTGCTCTTTAGGGACTTGAGAGAAATCCCATTTGGGGTGCACCTACCTGAGTCCGGTGTAATGCTGGGAATTTGCTCCTGAAATTCAGGGCTGAAATCAGAAACTCTGTGGTCATACATACAGGAATCTACAGCTGCAACGTTTTACACTTTGGAGAAGTGGCAATGTCTGTAATAGCTTTATATCTCTTAAACTTTGTAGTGAAGTAGACTGAAAATAGGAGGGGAGGGAAATGGGCCGGACAAGGATGAATGAATCTGGACCAGAGCGTCTGAGTAAGATGACTGAAAGTAAGAATTTGACATAGAGATCCTGGAAAGACACTGGAACAGGACCAGAGCTGTGAGATGTCCTTTCTCCAGAGTATGACTATTCTTTCTGTTGCAGTTGAGATCGCCATCTCCTACCTGAGCTGTTGCTGTAATTCCTCGTTTGCAAATATGCTTCTTTCCACCCAGCATGAACAATTCTCTGCTGTTAGTACCCTGCGTCACCTCTCACATGGCTTTCAGCCAGGCCCTGGGAGATGCAACACTTGATGTTTCTGGTTGTGAACTGACACATGATGCGCAGAATCACCTCATACGGGCTGTGCTAAGCAGACCTCCTGCCTCACCTCCCATCCTTCCTCAGGCAGCACTGGATCTCTTCCCTTTTGTGTGGTGGCCCTTTGGCACATGGCTTCTCCCTGCACTATGGTGGGGGATGATTTTTCCCTCTCTCAGGTCCCTTCCCTTCCTCCCTGTGCATGAACGTCACTGCCTATTCACTGCAGCAATGCTGGATACCAGCTCCGTGAGTAAAAGCTGGGAGGCTACCAGCAGAGGAAATGCTTTGAAAATGAGATCTCCTACTTCTGTGCAGGGGAACGGGCTATTTTAGGATCAGATTGTGTTGAAGATACGGGCTGGGGTGGGATTGCTGCAGCTGCTAAAGGAAATGCTGCTTTATCCAAAGGTTCCCAAAGAGCAATGTGATAGAGATCACATAAAGAAACCCTCCAGTCTCATCAGCTCCTCTCCTCCCTCTTTGGCATGGCCTCTGGACTCAGAAGCAATAGGCAGGAGTTTCCCCAACCACACGGACCACTGCTGATTTACAGCAGTGTGAGGGAGCAGCCCCATCATTCACATCATCCTAGAAGAATAACAGTTTCCACACTGCCGGCTCCTGATTGCAGCAGAAAGAAAGGCTTGTCCTGCTGTCAGTATGAGGGCAGAACAAAGAAGTATGGGCACAGACAAAATTCCAGCAGTCCTGGGCATGTTTAGCAACACTGCTAAAAGAAAATCAGTCCTGAGCAGCTCCCAAGGAAATAACAACCTCCTGTGTACCTGAGATTCACTGGTTCCCCCTCCAGCTGCAGCTCCCCGGCCATTTAAATGATGCCAGATAATGAAATGTATTATAGAATCACAGAATGGTTCGGGTGGGAAAGGACCTTAAGATCATCCAGTTCCAACCCCCTGCCATGGGCAGGGACACCTCACACTAAACCGTTACCCAAGGCTCTGTCCAGCCTGGCCTTGAACACTGCCAGGGATGGAACATTTATCACTTCTCTGGGCACCCTGTGCCAGCGCCTCACCACCCTCACAATAAAGAACTTCTTCCCTATGAAAGCAGCCAAAGCTTGTCAAAGCTCTTTTGAGTTTTACCATAGCTGCTTCATCTGAAACCTTCAGTTCCTACATTGTCTCATAAGGACTGGCAGGCCTCATGTATTTGTCATCACCTCTATCTTCGGATCCCAGGTCCCACCTCCAAGGCAACAGCCTTTAGCATGCAGTAGCCAAAAGCAATCCCAGGAGCCTGACATGGTGTATACCTCTCCAAGCTACATCTCCATGCTACAATCAAGAGAAGCCGCGCTGCAGAGCCCTGCAAACCTTTGTCCATCATTGTGCTGAATGGTTGCTCTGAGAATTATCTACAGATTTATTCCCCTTCAGCGTAACGTTGCTGTCTCTGTTCCTACAGAGATTTACAGCTCATCCTGCCTAGAAATGGGGCTTCTTTCTTTTTTTCTAATTGAGTGATCTGTCTTTTGGGGAAATATTTTATTTTGGGCTCTATGTTTCAAGGTCTTCGATTGTGTCATTTCCGCTTTATTTAACCACCCTGTCACACCAGCCCTGTGTACTCCCTATTCCACTATCCATGGCAATCTTCATGGCTCATACATTTCTTTTTCCTTTCACACATTTCCAGACTTATTCTTGAGGCTGGAATGCGACCCTAAATTGGGACTTATCTACATAAGGGACTTTTCCAGAGATTTTGGGATAACTCCTCTCTGTGGAAAGACTGCAGCATAGTTATGTACAGGAGTTATACCCCTGAGCTGTCATAGTACATGTGCCTTTGTGCCACAATAAATTAATGCAACGACTAACTCAGAAGAAGTCCTTGGCTATTACTGGAGAAAGGTCACTTGAGAACTGCATTCACTGTGTGGCTGCATCCAAAAAGCAAACATGTAGGAGGCTATATAAAGGATGGGATGAAGGATTGTATAATGCAGTTACACAATGTATGTGATTGCTGTCATCAGAACACTGTCCTCAGTGCTTTTACTCTGCTTAAGAAATAAATAACAGGACTGGGGAGTTCAGGGACAAGCAGCGTTCTTACAGCAATGAACAAAAGAACTAGAAGGAAGATTGGAGCCATTTATCAGGGAAGAATAAGATGTGATAAATCAAATAATGAACAGCCTCAGACCTGTGGATTAAGAATGTCTGTTTTCCTTTTCATAGAATGAAAGAGCAAAGTGTCATTCGAAGAGATGAGAAATAGGAAATTACAATTTTACAGCAGAAGCACTTGCTCCGAATAATTACAAAGCACAGAGCTCAGGAATGTACTTAAACCCCAAAACATGAGAAATCTTCATGTGAAACATATACAGTTGCAACATTGAAAGCTAAAAAACCCCAGAAGGATGATAAATGCTTTGGTATCTGTTATATATAGGGGACTGATACTATGCCATCAGGGCTGGTTTCCACCCTCTACTGATATCTCCATCACTAAACCTTCTCAGAAACAAGCTATCCCACCAAACAGCCATGCATCCAACAGGACAGTGATGTCTATGTTCCTAGGGAACAATAACAGCACTGAAGGCAAAGGAGCTGCCTCTCATTTGCAGAAATGTGGAACGTCTGCCTATTGTGCCCGTGCTGATGCTGAGCATGGCTGCTCACACTAGAGCCACTGTTCAGAAACAGCTTCCAAAGATGCCAGTTCAGCCAGTAAAAAATATTATGTGTGAAAGAGCCCTGATTTGATGAACTTTCATCAGTTCTGAATTCCAGCTCTGGTTGCCCTGGGAACACTGGGATGATGAAGACACCTCATCGTGGGGCAGCTCTGTCTGAGGGGTTTGCTGCTCAGTGCCAGGAGCCTCGGCTGCTGCAGCACATCCTGAGACACCTATAAGAGCATCAGTTTCACTCAGCAACTGCAGAACAGGTCAAATTGCTTCTTGCTGGAATTAATATTGGTCCGCATCCAGACCTTTTGAGCTGAGTTTTCTTAGTCCAAGTGCACATCTGTGGCCTACGGCAGCTGCTCCTGGCTGAGTTACTCATTTCTCCAGGTGGGTGCAGGCACCGTGTTTCTTATTTGCTCTGACAAAGCGGCAGAGGGAGCTCAGGCTGTTCAAACACATCCTAGAACTGAAAGTGAACAGTGAGTAGATTCTGACCACTGTATCATAGTATGCTACTAAATACAGAGCAGTTCTCCAGTTGCATTGTGAGATGGAGCCAGACTGACTATTCCCGGCTCTGTCACCAGATTTCCGCTGATCTTCTTGGCTGCCTCCCTCCCTTTACAAGTCATCCCAAGGTTCTGAACTGTCTCTTGATTGCCCTTGGATGTCTTATTGCAAGAAGGTAATGAATAATAATTTGAGGGTTCTACCACAGTAGGATGTTTTCCCATCAGATCTTTAACCCAGGGCTCAGGGAGGCAGCAGACTTCCTGAAGAAGTGGGTCCAGTTGGCATATTAGGCCTTCTGTTCCCCTCAGAAAAGAGTCTCCTATGGCAATGACCCAAGTTTTTCCTTTGTGGAAGTGGTTTTGATGCAGAGCATTGGCCAGCTTAACCTTGGCAGCACCTCCAAGCCACATGAACCATTGTCCTTGCTATCTGCCTCCCTCTCAGAGCCCCTTTGCTTGTTTTCTAACGGAAGTAAGTAGTTAGTGACTACCATAAGTAATTGCAGAAAATACCGTTCTGTCTGGAGTGTCTTTCACTGAAGAACCTCCACAAGCTTTTTCTGCACTGATTTACTTGCTGGGCCTGTTCTATAAGCATAGGCAAGTCACTTAGCAGCCCTTTAACTTCCATATGAATAGAATGAGGTTTATGAGAGCATCCTGTCTCACTGGCAGTCAACACTATTCAAGATTATGGGATGTTCAACTTAGAATCATAAAATTATGGGATAGTTTGGGTTGGAAGGGACCTTCAAAGGTTATCTAGTTCCAACCCCCCTGCAGTCAACAGGGACATCTTCAACTAAGTATCAAAGAGAGTGATGGAGGAAACAGGTAGAGGAAGGCGCTAAGAGAAACTTAGCTCTCTTCACACTTGCTATCAGACCATACCAGTGGTATACCAGCTGGAGTGAAAGTGAATGTAGGGATTGGCTGTGGGCAGGGTTTCCACAGGTATGTTTCTGGTAAATGCATTCAGGGTAAGTAGCCATTAGAACTAAACACAAGTTCTGGTTTAGATTCTTGTTTTCTCAAGCTACCCAACACAAAATGGGCTTCGCAGTTGTTTCCTTAGTAACGAGCTCATTTGTCAGGAACATATTTAAGATATATATGTATGAGGTAAACTGGTCAAGATTAAACCAGGTTCAAACATTGCACTATCTCTCCCTGATTTAGGGAAGAAAACAACAGAATTTCCTCCATTTCTATTAATTCTTTTACATACATGGGAGGAAGTGTCTGTGAACTAGAAATCATGAAACTATCAGCTCTGCTATGAATTTATTGTCTGGGTAGAGAAAGAAGCAATTGCAGTTAAGGGAATGGTGTGAAGAAGAACTGCTTCTGAATATTCCTTTCCAATTTGAATCAACGTTGACTATAACAGTGGAAAAGTTAGCTTTATATTTAATGTCTAAGTTCATAACTGCAAATGATGAAGTACTTTTCAGGTAAAAGCATTGGTAGGGAGCACATCTCACATTCAGACTGATTGGCTAAAACCAGTTCCATTTGCAGACAAACGTTCAGGCCTGATCTTTCATGCCCTTGAATATACAGGGAATGGAAACAGCATCACATTACTTCTTCATCTAGGTTGAAATCACACAACCCTAATGTTGAATCAATTCACAGAATAAACTTTGTGAATAGCTGCCAAGAGAATCAATAGGAGGAAATAGGGAACTGAGCATCTATTCTACAAAGTCAGGAAAAGTTAAAGGGGATTGTACCTGGTTTTGGTATCCCTGGAAAGTCTGGGCCTAAAAGTGAGGTGAGTGCCCAGTTCCCACCTAGATCAACAGAGTCATTGGGAACCAAGCAGGGAAGTTGCAGAGAAAAAAACAAAGGCAAGAAACTGAAATCAAACAAGGGTCGTGGAAGGGAGACGGCAGTTACAGGTAAGCAGTAGCAGGGGCAGGTGAGGGGAGAAGAGTATCAGATGAAGGAACTGCTCAAAAGAGGAAGGAGGAGAAAGAGGAAATGGGATGGGGTTAAAAGTAGAGAAAAGTTCAGTGTTTTTGTTTCTGATACAAGATGGGAATACCAGCAGAGAGATCCTGGATAGCTGTGATATTGTCCATGATAGAGGAAGGATTCCAGGGACAGCGCAACCAAAAGAAGACAAGAAGAAGATGATTGCAAGGAGAGAGAGTACAAGAGGTTATGGGAGGGAAGGGTCAGAAAGGAGAGAAATGTCAAAGATGAGGAAGAAAACCAGAGTATGAATAAAGCTTTAAGCTGGTAAGAGGAGGGGAGGAGAAAGAGAGGAGATGTCTGTTCTAATGTGGATTAGGATGACATCAGGAAAACTGCCTGTGAATTGGTGCTGACACAGCAACCAGTTTGCCCAGGCTGGAAGTAGATAATTGATATCATCCTTTGGGAGCTGCCGTTCACCAAAGCCCTTTACTATAACCCTGGAAACCGCCAGTCTCTCCTTGCCCTTAATTTGTGTTAATGGAATGCTTTTCCTGCCTCTTCCTGTATTTTTTAGCAACTCCTCACAGCCTTTCTTTATCCTCAGCACTTCAAGCAAGTGATAAGTTGCTGGTAACCTTGTTTGCAATTTGCAGTTCATTAGGGAGTGCTGTCAGAGGCAAGGGCAGCACTTGTGTGCAGGGTGAATTGCTGAGCAAATGTGTTTGGGCTGAGCCTTGTCTCTGCCAGCCACTTACAGGTGCCACCTAATCCTGATCAGGCAGTACTCATTGGGGTTTCTTGCTCTGCAGCTCTGGCGTCAGTGGTGATAACCATCAAAATGAAGAGGGGAAAAAGCCAAGTATGAGCTGCAGAAAAAGCATGAAGTAAAACACAACACAGGGAGCAGGATAAGATGAGGCAGGGATAAGACAAGTGAGCACTGAGGATGCACATCTGTCACCACTGAGTTGCAGGTTGCCAGCCTGAGTTCCCACTCCCTTTTTTCACAGTCTTCAAGATGCTGCTGAAGAAGGTGATGATTTTCAGTGCTTCACTTCTCTCTGACCTGCAAACTGTCAAGTGCCAGGAGGCCTGAAGACCCGGGACTGTGCCCCTCTCTCCTAGAGCGTGGATCCCACACCCGATCCTGCAGCTGGGCTGAGAAAGAAAAGTGGAGATGGGTGAGCAATATATTTGAGCATTTTAAATATTAAGAAGGATTTATAATTGAAAACACAGGGAAGCCCATCTCCACTGGGTACAGTGCCCTAATCATTGAATCATAGAATGGTTTGGGTTGGAAAGGACCTGAAGATCATCCAGTTCCAACCCCCTGCCATGGACAGGGACGTCTCACACTAGACCATGTCATCCAAGGCTCTGTCCAACCCGGCCTTGAGCACTGCCAGGGGTGGAGCATTTACCACTTCTTTGGGCACCCTGTTCCAGTGCCTCACCACCCTCACAGTAAAGAACTTCTTCCTTATATCTAACCTGAACTTCCCCTGTTTCAGTTTAAACCCATCTCCCCTTGTCCTATCGCTACAGTCCCTCTCTGGTATCCTTGTAGACCCTCTCCAGATACTGAAAGCTGCTCTCCTATATTATCAGCTGCTGCATGCTTTAGAGTCTTGTATCACCACAATTTGCTCTTCTTATTTCTTTAATCTGCTGGATGGAAGTAATGAATATTTTACTACGAGGTGTAAACCCATCTGTCCTGGCAGCGTGGCTGGGGCTGCGCAAAGCCGCAGAGCTGAGGATTGTTGTAATCAGCTCCATGGGTGGTTCTGCCTGTGGCCAAATGGGTTCCATATGTGAGCTCGTCTGTCATGCAGAAGGCATCATCATAAGCTCTGTTTCTAAGAAGTCCTTCTGCTTTCCTGGATGCATTACGCTGTCACTTATCCCAGCATGTTGGCTTGCCATGATGGTGTTAGTATGGAGCGAGCTCTTCTTTGGTACCTTCCAGAATTACAGTGCATTATTTTGGACTGCAGGCAGATAATGTTGCTATTTGGTTTTTGAGCTTCAGCATGAAGATGATCCCAGCGTCCAGATGCCTTTGAGAAACTTCATCTCGGGTGAGGAGAACAGCCTGGATTGCAGATCTACCACACTGGTGCTTTTAATTTTAGGCTTACACCATTAACCAAAGAGCAACAAGCTGTCACTGCATGTAACATGCTGCAAAATCAATCCATTGCAGACATCTTCATCCTCGTTTCTCTTTTTATAAGGAAGTCGGGTTCTCATGCCCAGAGTTCCTCAGAGAATATTATATGACAGTGGGCAAAGATATGGAAAAGGAGAGTATAAACTGCTTTCCATGTCCCTGAGGGTGGGTCAAGTGTAATGAATATTATAATATTCATATATAATTACATATATGTATAAAATTAGGTGTTAATTAGGTATAATTAACATCCATAATCCAGAAGCCCTCTTTAGGTTGGACCCAGTCCTGTTCTGTGTTAACAAATGAAAACTTCAACGTGAAGATGACCTCTTTGGAAAGCAAGAAGCAATCCTAGCACCCAGTCTCTCCCTCTGAGGTAGAGATATACTTGTAGTATATAGAAAGCAAGGAATAACACCAGAACACATAGCTGTTTGCCATAAAAGCAGCACAACTTCACACTTCCAAACTCTCCGCATTTATTGGTGATGTATCTAAAGTGAAATGCTCAGGAAAATGATTAATTTTCCTGAACTAGCAGTTTATGGATCATTGTCTGTAATCAGGTTGTGGTAGTTCAATGAGATCCGCGTTTCCTGTGGTTGACAATGGATTATTCACATAGGATGTGCAGCATAATTAAGTTAAGGTTATGGAAGCAAACACCTTCTGGAAATCACCCAATTGAGTTACACAGTTTAGTAAAGCAGCATAATTCAGGAGTATTTTTATTTGCTAAACACTATGGGTGTGCGTTCTGAAGAACAGCAGTGTGATAGGAACAGTCTTAGTTCATAGTAGCATCTGGTTAAATGAATTAGAAGTGCAGTGCAGTGCTTGGGAGGTTCCAGTTATAAAGCTATTTCAAGAAACCCATGAGGATTTCATTGCAGCTGCAATGTGTGCAGGCAAACAGGATGCTGTTCTATCACCATAGGAATAACAAACAATTCCAAAAGAGGGGGCAATTTAGTTAAATATAGCACTTGAAATAATATACTAAGAATTCGCATCTTTTGTGGTCATTCTACCTTTTTTATGCAGTGAATAGTAGCAAAATCCTCCAATCTAATGACTGCAAATGGTGTTCCTGTAAAAGAAGGAAATTTGGGGATACCATGCTGAAGGACAGTGGAGTAAGCACAGGCTCTAGGAAAGAAGCACCGAAATGTCTAAGATCATGGATTTCTCTGCATCCTAGGTCAGATTCTTGAACATTCTGCTGGTTTTGGCTGGGGTAGAGTTAATTTTCTTCCTAGCAGGGGCTATATTTGGGATATATGACAAGACCAGTGTTGATTACACAGGGATGTTTTTGTTACTGCTGAGCAGTGCTTATGCACTCTGTGTAAGGCCTTTTCTGCTCCTCACTCCACCAGCAAGCAGATTGGGGATGCACAAGAAGCTGGGAGGAGACACAGCCAGGACAGCTGACCCCAACTGACCCAAGGTGTATTCCATACTTTATGATATAATGGTCAGTATATAAAGCTGGGGGAAGAAGAAGGAAGAGGGGGGACATCCGGAGTGATGGCGTTTGTTCCCAAGTCACCCTTACACGGACAGTCCTGCTGTCCTGGCAATGGCTGAGTACCTGCCTGACCATGGCAAGGGCTGAATGAATTCCTTGTTTTGCTTTACTTGTGTGCACAGCTTTTGCTTTACCCATTAAACTATCTTTATGCCAGCCCACACGTTTTCTCCCTTTCACCCTTCTGATTCTCTCCCTAATCCCACCAGGAGGGAGTGAGTGAGCAGCTGTGTGGGGCTTAGCTGCTGGCTGGGGTTAAACCACAGCAAGGTCTTACATGTGCAATACTCTAACCACTGTGAAGGTGCTGATGGTCTGTACATGAGCTTATTCCCTGATTTAGTGCAGCACAAAGACCAATCTCTGTTGGCTCTAAGAATCCTTCTCTGACATCAGCCAGGAAGAGGGTAAGAATTGGACAAAGCAGACTCCCCATGTGCAATCATTTGCAGTTCAGGACTTCCTGAGAAGGTAGGCTTGGTGTATTAATAACCTTCAATTTCTCTTCCTTGAAGAGGCTGCTTGAAGGGATGCTTTTGAAGCCACATCAGCTTTTAGTTCCCACAACACATTGTGGCAGGAAGTTCCAAAGTTTAACTATAGGCATAAAGAGTCACTTCCTTCCGTTTGCTTTGAGCTTGTCCTCTCCCACTTAAAATTGCTGCTTCCTTATTCTTTTATTGGAAAATGCAATGAAAAATCAACCTCTTCACCTTCTCCATGATGTTATAGATTTACTCTGGTCATCTCTTAGCCTGAAAAAATAACCTATTTAGTTCTTCCTTATATTGAGTAGTTCTGTACTGCTGCCATCCTTGCTATTCTCATCTGAACCTGTTTAGCTCTTGTTTCCTTTTGAAATGAGAGGACCAGATCTGCACACAAGATTCAAGCTGGAAGAGCCATAGATTTTACACAGTTGTGTAACAACATTCCCTGCTTTGTTCTCTATCCCTTCCTGGTGATTCCTAACATTTGATTTACTTTATTAACTGTTACTAAATGCTTGGCTAACATTTTCATGGAGCTATCTATTCTAGCCCCAAGTTGTTAGTCTTGGCCAATAATGGCCACACATGAGCTGAGGGCTGCTTTTCCCCTTGTGCATCACTTCACTGTCCAGTCAGTGAGATTTGGCAACTCTTTGCAACCTATCCTCAGCTTCAACACCCAGAATAGTTTTGTATCATGACTAAACCTTCTCACTTCACTGTTTACCCCTTTCCAGCTCATGGATGGCTCTGGGGGCAAACAGCACATATCTCCAGGGGACACCACTGCTCATCAACCTCTACCACAAGACCTTACTGTGAGCTTCCACCCTCTGTTTTCTGTTTTTACTCATTCCCTTTTTATTCATCCAGGGACCTTCCCATTCATGCCTTGACTTTCCTTAAAAGCCTCTGGTGAGAGATTCTGTCTGCAGCTCTCAGGAAATAAAAGCTGGTTATATCAACAGGATATCCTTTATCCAAAGGCTTGTTGACACCTTCAGAGAACTCCAGTGGGCCCATATGGCAGGACTTCCCTTTCTAAAGGCCATGCTGACCCTCCCAAGGCACATCACATTTACCATGTGTCCACTCATTCATTCTTTAACATTAGTTTCTCCAAAGCAGCAGTACAAAACCAATCTGCATTTCACTTCCACTGCTGGAAGAGTTGAGACCTCACATTCACCTGAAAGGCTGGGACAAAGGCATTCCCACTGGATGTGTATTTTCCAGACTGCAACTGCAGGAAGAGCAGGAGTTGGGATATTTTCCCCAGAATTTCCTCTTGGTGTTTATTGTTTTCAGTCAGGTATACAGAAGAGTGCACAACACTCGGAAAGCAGAATTCCCAATGTCAGGATTCCTCTAGCTACCTCAGAATGCAATAAGCAAAACTCCCTGCTGCAGGCAGTACTCTCTGCAGTGTCAGAACTGCAAGGTGAGCACTCACCTCCCTTCTGTTCCATCTCCAAGGGGCAGGAAATGCCCTTCTCTCCACATTCCCTAGAAAACTGGGAATGGGAGTGCTGCCAAAAGAGGGGATGAAGCACCAGACACGTTTAGGTGCTGCCAGTTGCAGTCAGGCCCTAAGGGAAAGCGGTTATTTAGCTGGAATGATTCTGTGCAGTGAATCTGGGACACGTTTATAGCTCCCAGACACCAAACCCCCCACTCCCTTTATGAGGGAAGTTCATGCAAGTGACAATCTGGCTTCATCAGCCAACATGGATTGCTCCCTCATCATCTTAATGATGATTTTGTGGTTTGAGAGTGCAGATTCAATCAGTTTATCTGCACTGACTGCTTGGGAAAGCAAAAGACTGGTTAAAGCATTGGACCAGTGTCATGCTCTTCTTCTTGACGTGGTGAGGTTATGACTTTTGCTTTAAATTCTGGAAAATAGTCAAAGCAAAATAAATGCTGGAAAAAGAGCAGCTGCTGAAGAGCTTGAGAGGGGCCTCGTGGTCATTTCCTCCAAAATAAACCACCAAAATATATGCTTTTGGTGGTTTATTTTTGCATGCTTCCCTCTCACGAGAAGTACATTTAGTCCCTTCCTAGGTTTAATAACTTCTGAGTGAAGTGAAACACCAGCACTTCTGAGACTTGCATTGGCTGCAGAGCTCTTTCTGGAGCCCTGAGCTACCCCAAAGAATCATAGAATCATAGAATGGTTTGGGTTGGAAGGGGCCTTAAAGTTCATCCAGTTCCAGCCCCCTGCCACGGGCAGGGACACCTTCCACTAGAGCAGCTTGCTCCAAGCCCCTGTGTCCAACCTGGCCTTGAGCACTGCCAGGGATGGGGCAGCCTCAGCTCTAGGCAGCCCATTCCAGTGCCTCAGCACCCTCATCATAGTAAAGAACTTCTTCCTTAGATCTAACCTGAACTTTCCCTGTTTTAGTCTGAATCCATCACCCCTTGTCCTATCACTACAGTCCCTGATGAATACACTGCTTTGACTCCTTTCACAACACTCATTCCCATGTATTGCACTGGGCTCACAGCACAAAGCTGACCTCTCTGGGAACCTGGAAGAGGTGCAAAGGCTTCCACAGACACCCGTAGGAACCAGCTGTCACACTGCAGTGACTCATGAGACAGAGACAGGAACACGGATGTGCGGGAAGCAAAACTCTGTCAGGCTGAGTAATTGAAGTAAGCATAAGCTCAACACCTGAAGGCACATACATAGTGGGGGTGATGCAGTAAGGTTGTGTAACACAGTCTGTCCTTAATAGATGACCTGAGAGGTCTATATTATGGCTTCCTAGTCATAGAGTCATAGAATCATAGAATCATAGAATGGTTTGGTTTGCAAAGGACCTTAAGATCATCCAGTTCCAGCCCCCCGGAACCATGAGGCATCCCCCATGGGCAGGGACACACTAGATCATGTCGCCCAAGGCTCTATTCCACCTGGCCTTGCAGGCTGCCAGGGATGGAGCATTTACCACTTCTTTGGGCAGCCTGTTCCAGTGTCTCACCACCCTCACAGTCCCTTGAATGTGAACCACACTGTCTCCTGTCATGTAGATTAGCTTCCACCTGCCTGCACTTAGGATAGTGTGGCATACTGCCTGCCATGCCCCCTGCTCTCTCCCAGCATCCCTGGGATGCTCTCAGGCTACCAAATCAAGAAGCCTCTGGTTTTGCTCAGAAGCCTCCTGAGATCACCCTCTGTGAGGGAAGATGAACCCCAGGGCCCACTTTGCTGCAGAGGTATCCAAATCCCATCTGATTCACATGAGCTTCTGAAGAAGAAAAGAGATTGCATTTGTTGAACAAACCTCAGTACCTCACTTCTCACACTGCACACTGAAGTGCAGCCATTACAAGATACACAGCTCCACAGGGGTCTGGATAACTCTGATTTTTTTACACACTGGAACCAACCTACCTTTAACCATTGCCAAGAAGGATATCCGGCTCCCTGCTGCTGACCCTGAGCCCAGCATGCATCCTGCAACTTCCATTTCACCCCACCACTACATTCCTGACCCACACTGGGCCAGTCCAGGGAGTTAAGCCAGCACAGAGCCCTCCAGGTTTTATGCCACAGAAGGCTTTTTAATGTGTGTTTCCCAGCACCAGCACACAGCAGGATCAGCACAAGAGATGAGGTGGAAACGTGCAGCCTGGTGAGCCTGACCATCCTTTCCAACAACTTCCCTTTAATTAGGATCAAAAATATGATCAAATCTCATTCTCAGCTTCCTAATACCACCGTGGCATGCAGAGAACAACAGTGGATGCCAGGGAAGAATCAAAGGGCTGTAAGGGGAAGAAACATGCAGTCATGAATGACTGTGAGAATTCATGTCTGCCATAAAATATTGCTCATAGTAGGAAATGTCTGAGAAGCACCTCAAAACCCTGCCCTGTAGTAGCTCATTTCAGTAGTATTAGTTATGGCTTAACATTACCTGAAAGCACACAAGTGCCTCACAGCACAGATCAAGGCGCAGGGCTGCAGACCAGGGGAACCTGCAATCTAATGAACGTTTGATAACACGAGGACCACCACCAACAAAAGAAATGGAAGGACACGAGGTGAAGGTCCTGACTGCAACAAGTACCAGCGCGTGTCTTAGTCACAGGTACCATGTAGTGTTTTGCTAGACAGGGAGGAGTCAGAGCCTTCAAAGTCTGGCAGTGAAGGGAGCAGAGGATTATCTGGATGATACTGGTTTAAAGTCTTCTTGATATGTTTCCTGTTGCTTCACCCCACGGAGATCTGTCGGGAAAGCGCAGTTGTTAGGGAGGAATCTGAAGGCAAAGGGGCTGCAGCGCACTCCTCACTCTCAGCATGGCCTCACAGTGCTGCAGGCTTTGATGCAGAAAGCAATCAGGCCACATTAGTGTGCAGAGGGTGACAGGGACACATCTGCTGCCTGCAAAACTGACCTGGAGGGATGTGGGCAGCTGGAGATGTAAGCACGTATCCTATTGACTAGTGAACTGTCTCCTGGAGCTGTTAGAGCTACACACAGTGTCAATACAAGTTACGGAGAGGCACTTCAGTTAAGAGAAAAACCAATAGCAAAAAAAACCCTTTTCTGTTCTTTAGAAACACTGGGACAAAAGGGTTGTTCTAAATCACTGCCCATACTGAGTCATATTGTTCACATAAATAAGCTTGGCCTGAGACAGAAAGTTCAGGAGCAGCCAACAGCAAAGCCAGCCACAGGTATGAGCTCAGGAGAGGCTGCCAGTATCACAGGGTGAAGTGGTCCCATCACGGGTAGGAAAAGAGAAGCCAGGGTGCAGGATGAAGGTGCTTTGGTGACACAGTGCTGAGCCAGGGGCTTTGTGTGGTGGTAAAGAACATCTCTGGGGCTGCAACACAGCCTGATCATGTATATAACAGACATTGTGCATCCTTTAAATGATGCATCTCCCTCAGCTGCCTGCTGGATCAATGGTGTTATTCTGCTCCAAGCAATGTAGCAGGAGACCACTCGATGCAGAAGCACTTTTACATTCACATCATCCCACAAAATAGGAGGCTTGCTGTCATTCTTAGATATGACACAACATTCTATTAAACCCCAACAACCCATGCTCAAAGAGAAACTATCCAGGTTTGTCCTGTCTACCATTAGAGATTAGTGCTGGGAGTAATCCTTGTTTCATACTTGGCATCTCTCCGCTTATACACCATTCCTAAGGTGTATGTGTTTTTCATAGCCACCCACCCTATGTTCATCCATCTTGGCTCTTAAAGAAGCTGTTCTATACTGACATCCTCTAAACTGAACACAGAAGTGTTTACTGGATTGAAAAAGACATCTCCAGATGGCTCCAATATCAGCCTAGAAGGATTTCTGTTGTTCAATAGGCGCTAAATGTGGCTGAAAATTCAGCAGGCTGTGGCGTGTCTGCATAGGCAAATCACCTCTAAGAGGCTTATAATTGCATTCAGTTCTGCTGTGCTGGAAAATGAGGTTAATAAGCTCCATGTATTGCACTTAAACTAGGTCTAGACTCCATATATAGAGGTAACAAGAAACACAGGCAGAGGTTTTAAAGGCAGGCAGTGGGATTCAGCACTTGCTCAGTGGCAAAGGAGATGCCAAGATACCTTAGTCCATTTGAGAGTCAAAGCCATGAACTCCAAGGTTTCCAGGAGTCTCCGGTGGTGGAGAATCACCTATTTCACATGGTGCTAAAGGGCTCAGTTCTGTCAAGTCTTATGCTCTCTAAAAATCAGGCTCACATAATGATCTTAGGGTGAGAATCTAGCAAACCACACATACATTTTCTGGACATTCAGGTTAAAGTTGTTACTTTATTGGTCACTATATGTAAGGCCACAATACTCTTCTGCTGCTGAAGCTTTACTAACCATTAAGGTTTTAGGTTTCTCTTGCTTTGCCTCACTTTCTTTTCTAGCTGTCATTTTCTGGCTCCGTGCACAAGAATTATGCTGAGTAGTTTCCTAACAGTTGGCCATGCTATCTACCAGAAAGTGTTGAACACATTTCCATGAACATCTTCTGCATGTATCGACTTCTTTTCAACAAAACCTAAAACAGACCTGGCTTTCTACTATATCTTCTCTTTTTTTTACTGCGCTGGGAATGCAGTAAATAGGATAAATCAGTAGGATAGATCAGTAGTAGGTAAGTCAATGAGTAGATAACTCGGTGAGTAGGTAAGTCAGTGAGGAGACGGGTTACTTCACTGGCTTTCACTTTCAAGGAGTACTTTCCCTTTGTGCCATAGGTGACAAACACTTTTTGTACCTACTATGCCAGTCTGAGCAATCCCAAACATGTCCTCATGTTGCCCACTCAGTTCTGCCCGTGCAGCTTTCCATGGACTGCCCAATAAATCCAGTAGGGATCAACCTGGGATAATAATAACCTAACCAAGCATGACTCCCTCTTTTTCATCAAGCCCTTTAACCCTTGTTGAGTCTCCTTAGCTCAGCACTACCACTGAAATACTGCACACCAGACTGCACCAAAAGTGGAACATTTCCCCTCTGTGCAGCCCGTGGGATGTAACATGGGCCCCTCAGTGAGCCTGGCTTTCAAAGTCTTCTTCTGGGGCTCAGCACTGTGAAGAGGAGTGTGGTGTTCACTAAACCCATCCTTAGGTGATGTGTCAACCTGGATGTCCTCTGGTCTTCAGGAATGGACATGCAGAGGAATTCTGAGGAAGACTTTCCAGATCAGACAATGACAACTGGGGAATCATTCATCTTGACAAGCATCACCAAAAAGACAGTGCCTTGGTCTAAAGCAGTTAGTTGAACTGGTCTGCAAGTTACTGGGCCCAGTGTAGGACACTCTGAGGCTTTTACTCCTTGGATGTCAGTGGAGAGGTCATCTTGGCCCTTTATGACTGTTGGTGGCTGTTACCTGACTGCTGCCAGCCCAGTTCCCCCAAAAAAACTATGATGTGAGGAGGCCAGGGCTCCTTCTCACAACCTTGTCTGTGAGCTTCAACAAAGCTTGCAGAGAAACACAGCCTGTGGTTCAACAGTGACTTCTAACTCATGTCAGTGGTGCCATCTGTGCTTTTCACCTCTTTACATCTCATATACTCATTGTTGCATCTGTACCATGTAAAACCCTACAGGATGTCCCAGTGTTTTCCATCACAACTACCTGGAGTTGCATTTCAACTATGGGAAAGGTTTCCAGCCACTCAGCTTTCCGTTAACCAGCACTTCCTTCAAGCTACTTGGCCATTTCTGTACTTGGCCAGACTGTAGGTTCTTGTCCAGCACAAGTTGACTGTTCTCACACCCTGCATCATTCATTTGCTTGGCTCATTCAAGACAAAACAAATAACCAGTACTGCCTCATGCTGCCTGCAACTTAAATTAGGCAGAATAGACCACAAGACCAACTGCAGTGGTAGGAGAAGTGACTATAAATAAGGAAAGGAAAATGTTTCTCTTAGAAACCTTTGTTCCACACAGGGAAATTGTAAAAGTCATGCAGGAAATTTTTGTTGCTGCTTTTTAATATGGAATTTCATCTCTGGAAGCATTTACAGACGCAGAGCGTTGTGCAGTGCTGTTGCTGCAGTATGGTGGTGGCTAAGATTAGCACAGGAACAGATCTTTTCAGAGTAAATTGCAGAGAATTAATAGGAAGCCGGAGGAAAAAGGAATAATTGTACTTTAAATGCAAGTTCAGTTCTCCCAGAAGGTGGAACCAGCACTAAGGTCATACTAAAGAGGGGCCCTTTTCTGCTCCTTTCAGCTGGGTAATAATGAGCGACAACTCTATGCTCATATTGCAATTTCTCATTTCCAATTTGAGATGAGTTTTACCAAAGGATGGGGATGTTCAAAGCCAGAATTTGCTTCAGGTCCTTCCTAGCAACGTTGGAGATTATTGCCTTGTGCTTTGGCTTGTCTCCCATCCAATGTCAAAACACATTACAGGTGTTCAAACAGCTTTCCCCTGTGAAGGAGCTATATAAACCCTGTGCAACACAACTTAACTGTTGTCCTCTGAGGCAGGACTTCTTTGGTAACTAACACAGCTTCAGTTCATTGTCTCTAAAATGAGGCCTCACACAGAGATGAAGCACCAGAACAACAGCTCCTACACTGCAGACAGGGTTTCTGTGTGTTACGAACCCTGCAGCACCTCACAAGAGGGGCTTTAGGACACCAAGCTGTGTGGTGCAGTCGATACTGGAAGGAATGCCATCCAGAGGGACCTTGACACGCTTGTGAGGTGGGCTGATGCCAACCTGATGAAGTTTAACCATGCCAAGCGCAAGGTCCTGCACCTGGGTTGGAGCAATCCAAGGCACAGCTACAGGTTGGGCAGAGAAGAGATTCAGAGCAGCCCTGCGCAGAAGGACTTGGGGGTGTTGGTCAATGAGAAACTGAATGTGAGCGGGCTGCAGTGTGCGCTCGCAGCCCAGAAAGCCAACTGTAACCTGGGCTGCATCAAAAGGAGCGTGACCAGCAGGTCGAAGGAGGTGATCCTGCCCCTCTACTCTGCCCTTGTGAGACCTCACTTGCAGTATTGTGTGCAGTTTTGGTGTCCTCAATGTGAGAATAGATAAAATAGGACAAGGGGTGATGGGTTCAAACTGAAACAGAAGTTCAGGTTAGATCTAAGGAAGAAGTTCTTCCCTGTGAGGGTGGTGAGGCGCTGGAACAGGTTGCCCAGGGACGTGGTGAATGCTCCATCGCTGGCGGTGTTCAAGGCCAGGCTGGACAGAGCCTTGGGTGACATGGTCTAGCGTGAGGTGTCTGTGCCCATGGCAGGGGGTTAGAACTGGGTGATCTTATGGTCCTTTCCAACTCAAATCAGTCTGTGATTCTATGATCCCACATCTCATTCCAACATGAGTAATTACAGCTTTCTCTCCAAATCCTTGTGGAGCTCATGGTCAATGCTGCAGCCACATGGCCTATTACACGCTGGGCTCCCATCTTCCATCCCACTGAAGCAACCAAATTTCCCAGTGGGTTCCTGTGTGTGGCAATAAGGGGCAAATTCACAGACCTGCTTCACTCAAAGCATTCCTCAGCTCCTTGCTTCCTCACACGGACATTCCTCCCTGCATGCATTAGAGCATCACAATATTGCCAGATGCGCAGCTCAATAAAGGTACTGAAATAAATCACTGCAGCCAAGGATTCACTTGCTGTTATTAATCATGAGCTATTGCTAATTAATGTCATTACACATCATGACTATTAATCATAATCTGCTGATGCAAGACATATTGTCTCTCGTAGATAAGAAAGAGGAAAAAAGCAAGCAAGCAATATCCACATTCGAAAATTATGATGGGCAGCGTCTGCAAATTCACATCACAAACTTCATGCTAAAAGGAATGTCCCTGCCTCAGTGGCTGCATCTCAGTTGTGTTCTAGCCATTACACTTGTCACAAACCCACACGCCACCAAACTGGGCATACAGCTTTCAAATACTATTTAGTATATAGCATCTTTTGATGATACAAGCTCTCTACTATGTGGGAAGGGGTAAAGGATTTAAACTGAAACAGGGGAAGTTCAGGTGAGAGATAAGGAAGAAGTTCTTTACTGTGAGGGTGGTGAGGCCCTGGAATGGGTTGCCCAGAGAAGTGGCAAATGTTCCATCCCTGACAGTGTTCAAGGCCAGGTTGGACAGAGCCTTGGGTGACATGGTCTAGGGTGAGGTGTCCCTGCCCGTGGCAGGGGGTTGGAACTGGATGATCTTCAGGTCCTTTCCAACTCAAACCATTCTGAGAGTCTATGAATGAGATTTCAATTAAACTAATTGTCTCTTCCGTAGCCTAACACTGCTTTCCCCCAAAACACTGCCATGCTACATCACATTACATTAAGGTCTTTCAGAAAGAGCTAAACAGTTCAGTTCAAATACAAGCTGTTAGTCTTCCTCAAGAAAATGCCCATGACCTTTGTTAGGTAGAAGGTGCCATTAGCTGACCCTAAAGATCCATGAAGTCTACAAAATGCTATGGTGCAGCAAATAATTTGACATCAGAAGTGCTGGGTCATTAGGATTTGGTTGTCATTAGGCTTTAAACACTCATTAATCACCTATTTTAACTCATAAGGAAAACAAGATTTCCTTTGGTTTGCATTTTAAACTCAAGTGGAAATGGAAGTGCTCGTGTCTGAAGGTGAAATGCAAGAGTGAATCAATTCTGTAGCTCTCAAAATTGATTTGCCTCAGCCATGAATTTGTAGTATTTCCCCTTAAGGAGGCAGTTGGGAGCCTGCATTCCCTGTGGCACAGGAGAGGGCTCACACACAGCCTTCAGCTGCTTGCCTTCATACTGCTGAAGGTGGACATGGCCTGCTCAGAAATGAAATATCCAAGCAGGAGGTTGATCAGGGGCTGCAGCACCTCCTGTATGGAGACAGGCTGAGAACATGGGGGCTGTTGAGCCTGGAGAAGAGAAGCTGCGTGGAGACCTCAGAGCAGCTTCCAGTGTC
>WYDI02034278.1:0-23902 GCA_009867235.2 Psittacus erithacus
CTCTCGTGAGACCTCACTTGGAGTATTGTGTGCAGTTCTGGTGTCCTCAACATAAAAAGGACATGGAGCTGTTGGAGTAAGTCCAGAGGAGGGCCACGAGGATGATCAGGGGACTGTAGCACCTCCCATATGAAGATAGGCTGAGAAAGTTGAGGCTGTTCAGCCTGGAGAAGAGAAGGCTGTGTGCAGACCTCAGAGCAGCCTTCCAGTATCTGAAGGGGGCTGTAGGGGTGCTGGGGAGAGGCTCTTCATTAGGGACTGTAGTGACAGGACAAGGGGTAATCAGTTAAAGTTAAGCAGGGGAAGTTTAGATTGGATATAAAGAAGAAGTTTTTTACTGTGAGGGTGATGAGGCACTGGAATGGGTTGCTCAGGGAAGCTGTGAAGGCTCCATCCCTGGTGGTGTTCAAGGGCAGGTTGGACAGAGCCTTGGGTGACATGGTGTAATGTGAGGTGCCCCTGCCCATGGCAGGGTGGCTGGAACTAGATGATCTTAAGGTCCTTTCCAGCCCTAACTATTCTATGATTCTAATAGGCTAAGAGTTGTTACTGTTTTAAGTAAAAGATAAACATAAAAGGACTCCTTTTGTCTCAAAGCAGGATGATCTAGAATAAAAGTGAAGATGTATGAGGAGGCTTTTAATGAGTAAATGTCCAATAACATGGCTGTGGAATGCCACATTCAGGAGGTATCCCTATATTCCTGAAAAAAAAAAAAAGAGCTGGGGGAACAGATTAGGTGATATAGGATACGATTTTGCCAGTTATTTTCTGTTATGTTTTTCTTCTTGATCTGTCTGGTTGAGTGCTCAGGAACCCAAAATAAAAGGCTTTTTTTATTTCCCATGGTAGTTACAACCTAACATACTTTTCATTTAAGAAAATCCTCCTTGGTGTTCATCTGCATCTTTCATTGTTCTTTCTATATTTTCATGTAACACTATCAGCAGTTGTTCTGTTCAAAATTAGTGGCATTTTGGAACATGGGGCACCAGTTTACTCTTGCAGCATGGTCAGCCAATAGCCAAAAGCTCTTGAAGAAACCGCTGACTTCTTTTAAGATTTTATCTTTTGTTACTTTCTAAAGTAAAGTGAGAGTAGGCCAGAAATCTGAGTGGGAAGTATCTTCATGGATTTAGGTGCCATGACTTCATCTGTCTGTGGAATAAAATAATCTCTTTTGAAAGATTGCCAGTATTTGGGAAGTAAGGGAAATAAAAAAAAAAAATAATCAAAAAACAGCACATACTTTTTTTTTCATTTTCTTTTCAAGAAAAATGTATTTTCCTCACAGAAGAAAAAAATATGGTACTGATATTAAGGATTTCTTTTTACAAAAGTAGGGAAAGAATGATCTCAAAACTATCTTCTTTAAAATTGGAAAGTTGCCAAAAAATCTTTAGGTGATATTTAACTTTATTGTTTCTGAAACTTCTTTCACAAAGGGAAAACCTGATAAGGAAAAGAAAAATAATAAACTTTTAGGAAAATAAGGAGAATCCTCTGTTTCTGAAGGTCTACTTTAAAATAAATAAACTTACTGAAGTTTCTATCACATCTTTTAACATTCTCAAACTGGTTGTTTTTAGAAACGGCACAAATTGTTTTAGTTTTCATAGATGAAAATAAAAGAAAGTAGTGATGTGTGCTATGAAATAGAGGGCAGAAGTCTAGGTGAGTGCATATCTGCAGTGGGAAGAAGCAGAAAGATCAGGAAGGGGTTTTGAAATGAGTTTGCTTTTATTCAATCACTTGCCCAGCATCTTTCTTAGTGCTTCAGAAAGCTTTCAATAAAAAACAAATAAAATGCATAATAAAATACGGACTCACAACAAAAATTCAAATGACCATCCCAGTACAAGCCCATAAATAAAAGATTCAGCTAGTGAGACACCACAAAATGCATTTTCAGAAGGCTTTTAAACTGATTAAGGAAGTTTACTTCATGTATATTGATAGTGGAGGGAACATTTTCCTACAAAGAGCAGGCAGGCAAGAAACGGTATACTAAGGGTAGCCCAGACTACAGTTTTGTGAGGCTATAAAACCTGCCCTCCCAACAGGTTGTTCTTAGAAGTACACTGCCATTAAATCTTAAAGAAAGATTTAGGTATATGTGTTCCTTTTTTTTCTTCCTCCTCTGTCTATTTTAATTCAAAAAAATTTTACAATCCTCAGTGTAACAGCTCATCTATCTGCAAAATAAAATAACAATTGTTCTGTAAGCTATGCATGTGCGAACCTGGAATTCCTTTGACTTTGTTTCTATTAGATTTTTCAGATGTCTAAAAAGGTGCATGCAGTGGCTGAATCTTTCCTTGTCACAAAAGATGTTCATGATGATTCTCAGTATTTTGGATTCTCTGGTATCTAATAAGAATGAACTACTAACATAACCCTTCCCCTCAGTGACATTGCTAACTTGTGTTTCATTGTTTGAGGCTTTTTCTTTTTTTCTAGCCTGATGTACCTTCAGCTGAACCATACAGTAATGTAATTGAGAAAGAGTCATAGACTATCGCACACACAACTTGAACACATGAGCTTCATTTCTTTAGGACACTGAACTTTACTTACTAAAAAAAGGACTCTTGCACTCATTTCAAACCACAATTGTCTCCAAGAACCAAAGTTTTATTCTATCTTGGCTTTAAATCTGTCTTGTGTCTTAAAGAAGATTGATTAGACATTTTAAGATCCTTTAAAATGAAAATGTTGCATTTTTAATGAAGAATAAGGATAGCACTAGAGTATTTCTTGACACCATTATCAGAAACTGCCACAATACTGCCAAACATAATATATTCATACCACCAGTATGAAAGTTCTACTTTATACATAGGTGAGGAGGAATTAGGTAAACTGTTGGTATCTGTCTTTTTACCCTTTGCAAAATTCTTGCTCTCACCCAACCTGATCTTGCTGTGGTGACAAGTGTAGTCTCCATATTGCTAAAAATGAGGGGTTTGTCAATCAGGTATCTATAGCATAAGATGGGGTTGGCTCTCTTTATTTTTCATGGGTCAGCATGGACCAGGATGGATATGAGAATACATTGAAGGTTACTGTCCGTACAGATTCTATATCTCACTAATCTCTTGAACTGAAAATTGTTGGCATTTAGGAGAGTATTCAGGATAAACGTAATCTTTCTTACCTACATTTGCCTTATGCACCAACTGTTGCGGAGGGCTGATGAGAGAAACATTAGCTGGATGGGCCTATTCTCTGATCAGGCAGATCTGCTCTTATTCTTTAAAAATACCTAATACCATTCAGCATTATGAGTCTCCTGTGACAGCAGAGTGGCATCCATCACCACAGGAAATGAGATTAAGAGAAACAACAGGGTGCTTCATGAAAAACACACAGTAGACTTACACACAGAGGATAGATCCAGGATTACTAAATGCCCCAAAATAAATGTCCCAGCTCCTCTAATCCAATGTATATACAGTAATGTGGTAGAAACAGATGCATGATGGAGATGTGGTAGCCCTTCAGAAACCCTTATCTACATTCTCATTTACTTACTGGCTTTTGCTTATTCAATGAGAGACTGGTTTTGCTATGTAATGTAGCAAGGTCCAGCTCTTATCCAATTGCACTATAGCACACAATGCACTTGCACTCTGAAGCACTCAGAATACGAAATAAGACAGGCACAGAGTGGAGAATTTAAGCACAGGAAGATTAAGTGACTTGCTCACAAGCATCCCAGGAGTCTGTGGCAGAGCATGGACTAACCCTTGCTGTCTAGCCCTACCTCTTGCTTCAGTCCATCACTTGCTTTGTTTTCATGTTTTTATCTGTCCCTTCTTTCCCTGAGGGCAAAAGAATTTCCCAAGTCACTGGATCATTTTGTCAAGGGAGATAGATAACTTTCGAGTTCCTCTTTCTCCCCACCCTCTTCCCCCCATTAGCCAATCCAATTATAGAAAATCAAATATCTTACTATAGCCGGCCAAATTCAATTACACAGAAACTTCTGGGTAAATTTTGGCAGTGAATAGTTTGCTGGCTTTACCCAGACTTTTCTCTTTAATAAAATGCTGCCAGTTAGTCAATGCATCTTGTTATAAAATAAAACCCCACATAAACATGCAAGCATATACATAAGTAGAGACATATTCCTCAGACAGTTTCTGGGTATAGATTTTTCAGCTGTCTCCCAGGACCTCTATGCCACTTTGGATTTGACCTGTTAAACCCTATCCACATCCTCATGATTGGATGGCAGCCGAAGAAGTCCTTCCTTTTAAAGCTGGGACTCAGTGGGCAAATACTAAAGTATACTCAAAATATGTTCCCCGTTCACTTGGAAAAATATAACCTTTCATGGACAAGTGCAGTTTAAAAATAAGGCATTTCATCTGAAAGCTGCAATTTTTTATTAAAGAATGCCAGAGCAACATCTGGTGGGAGTTGGAATGACTCATACTCTCATGTACCTGTGTAAGCTCAACTTTGTCTTTAGGTTACATCTTTTGTCTCCTCTGCCTTAAAAGCAGCAGTTCGTTGCCAAATATGAAGTACGTCTGGGGATAACTACCCACAGAGAGGAAAGGAGACCTCATGCAATTGCCCACTAGCTCATGAGGCCGTATAAGAACAGACTTTTATCAGAGTATTTCATCTCTTTTGTAAAAACTCAGGGGTTCAAAAACAAAATAACATTTTCTTTAGGAGGCAAATAATTTATAAGGTTTTATGGGCAGCCAAATGCATGGCTGGACAAGCTAAAGGACATACTACAATCACAGAGTGAGCCAACCAGAAACGTAGCGCCTCAAAGAACACAAAAGGTGCAAGAAAAATACCTTATAGGATTTCTTTAGAGAAAAAAAAATAGAAATAATCAAACCTACATACACACTTCAAAGATTTTGGAAAACGCAAACAGGCAACACCAGCCAAACTAACAAGACCTCCACTGGCTGGTAGTCATAAGATACTGCCTAAAAGATGTTATGTCTTTAAATCTTTTTGAAGCTTCATGCAGAAAAATACTGCCAGTATCCTGTCTTCCTGAGACCAGTGGTTGTGGTCTTGACCTTACACAACTCATCCAGTAAAATGAGACACTGGGCTGGCATTTGAAATGAGGCAGAGCTGATACCTTTACTTATTCTCCTGGGTGATACTTCCCCCTGTTCCTCTCAGTAAAACCTTGTGTTATTCAAATGGGGTATAAAGACAGCAGCCCAGCCACGAAACACGCACTTAATTATGTCTAAAATACAGAATGCTAAACGTGTCCCTTGCATCCCTTCCAAGCTGGCTTAGTTACTAGACATGTTTCATAAAGGAAATGCGAAAATACATGGAAGGGCATTTTTCAGGCTGCTTTAACGATTACAGCCAGATAACACAAAATCGGTCATCTCTGATTTCAGTGACCGAAGTAATTCTTTTCCCTTGTTTTTTCAAGGATGGGCAGAGCTTCTGCATGCTGTTACACAGGTTCCTCAGTCCTGCTCAGGAAAAAAGCACAATTCGGTTTAAAAAAAATAAAAATAATAAAAAAAATATTTCTAGTCAATGAAACCAAGATTTTGACAGTTTAGGAGGAGGGGAAGGGGAAGAATAGGATTAAGCTTCCATTAGGTAGCAAGAACATTCAGATTTACAATTGTGAGGATTTAAAAAAAAAAGAAAAATCCCAGAGCTTCAGAGTGGAGAAAAGCTTTCTTGCTTCAGTGCTTAAACCAACTTCTAATTAATGGGGTTTAGGAAGACGCTGTCCTTATGAGTATGTTATCCCCACAGCTGCCCACTGAAGGATGCTCTGCCTGTTGCAGGGGAAGCACATAGTATTGACCACTGTCTGAGACAAGCTATTGAACTAGGAATGACTGTTGATCTGGTCTACTAATGTGTGTACTTTATTAATCTAATCTCATCTCATCTCATCTAAACTAATCCTAATGCATTTTTCTTGTGTGTCACAAAAAGTCCCAGGTATATACATAAAGCCTTTTTAAATAAACTCCTCAATCCCATTTGCAGGTGTCCTTCTGATTTGAGACACCCTCCACCTTATCAATCCAGATATGAAATCTTCACCCCAAAAAGTGATATCACCCTTATGCACATGACATTCCCTTTCTGAACAGCCAGCTCTCCAATACAGGGATCAATTTCAAATGCTTCAATATGGGAGGAAACCCTCCTATGGGTTAGAGGCCAAAAGGGGGTAGTTAGTCCAAGAAAGCTGCAGGGCAACACACAAGCGTGTTTCAATGTTATAGAGTCAAGAAAAGCCATTTGTGATGAGCTGTTTGAGGACACTGCAGACTGTAGATGAGCAATCATTCCTTGGACACAAGATATAAAGGACAGTCTGTGACTTGTACAGCCAGGTATAAATCACGCCTTGGTATCCCTTTTTTAATCCCACCAGTCAAACAGCCAGTGTTTTAAAGAAGACTTTGCTATATTTAATAGCGCTGTCAACCTTGCAGGTTTTGTGGCCTGTTAATAAGAAATTCCAAAATGACATTTTATTTATTCCAAAATTAACCACTCTTCTCCCAGAGCTGAGTAAAGCCAGCCACCATAGAGTCTTACCTGAAATGGGGTGAAAGTCTTCACGACATGGTGCAGAAATAATAACCTAAAGTCACCTACAGGGTAAATGCAAAAGTTTAAGAAGCAACTCCACCACTTACCTTCATTTAAAGATTGTTGGGGAGTGAATTTTAACCCTTGTGAACCAATACGGATTTTGAAGCAAACACAGTTTGAGGTCCTTCTTGAAGTAAATAATTTGTATTCTATATATTACTCTTGCTTTTTTCTTTCTTTTCCTTTTTCCTCTGGGTGCCATCACTGTGTGAAGATACACAGAGATGGCAGGAAATATCCTCTCAAAACAGAGCAAGAAAAGCCTTGAGGAGCTTGATAGATAAAATTGCACTTATTTTTCCCAACTCTGCTGAGAGATTTGCCCTGAAAAAAAAGGTATGGCAGAAGCTCAGAAAGACAAGTCCAAATTAAGCCAAACTCATGCCAGAACAACTAAGTGACCTGCATAGTCATAATCTACTTCCCCTTTTTTGTGAGAAATTACTGTCCTAGCAGATAATTTATCTTTAATATTTGCTTTTAAAAAGCTGTAGCATTTAGCTGATGGGTGTTTGTCCTGTGCATACAGTTTCTATTTTATTTTCATATGCACTTTTGCCCTGATCACCAGGCCGTCTTGCAATAGTGAAAAAAGCAAAAATAAAACATCCCTCCCTGTCCACATTGTCCAAAAAGCAACTCACATTTGGTCGGAGTATTCAAAAGGGTTGGAGCTGTTGTTTTTGTTAAACCATTCACTCTAAAATGTAGACCATTCTCCTTCAAACTCTTTTGCTTCAGTCCTTAGATGCAGGTGATTTGATATTACGTGGAAAAAAAAAGAAAGTGTCAGTTGACAAATGAGGATATTTTGGGAGTCATAAGCACCTAAACAACTAATTTCAACTTCCATGGGATCCTCTCTGATGCCAGCTCTATTTTTTATTCATCACGGTGTTGACCTGGTTAATTGCGCATTGAAAACAGCGCCGTTTGCACCATTAACATTGGGCTCATCTGTTCCATCAACAGAGGAACATAGTTCAGATAGATGTAAAACACCTTTCAGCTGAAACTTGCTGTGTGAGATCTCGTTCCAAAATAGATTATCCTCCCTGTAGTTTGAAGAATAAAGGAGTGAAAAAGAAAATAATTATTTCCTGTTTGTGAAAACAGAGCAATTCATAGTATCAATAATAAGTAGAAGAAGGGAAGAGAGAGTGAAATTTTGCTACTGTTCAGATAATTCAACAAATGCTTGTTCCAGCATTCACTGAAGTCAGCAGGATTCTTTCCACTCCCTCCCTTGTCCAATTGCAGCATCATTAGCCACATTACTTCTGACTGTTGGGCATCTACATCTAGTATTGTCCTCTCAATTGCAGCAAGTAAAAATAGAAAATTAGAGAATTTAGATTTCCACATCAGCCCCTGAGGAAGGGGACTGAGTAAAATTTCCACCTCACTCACCCAATTACCTTCATGCCCAGATGCACAGGGTTTTGAGCATCTTTCCCTCAGTTCAGGAAGTATTATTTGCTGCACAGGATTTGCCAGGTGATGTTGTGAATGGCAAATTTTCACAGGCAAAATGCATGGCATGTTGTTCCTGAAGCTGTAACCTTTGCTTTTCCTGTTTTTTTGCTGCCTCACTTTTGCAGCATTAACATCGCATTAACTTAGGGACTGAGTGTTTAATATGGGTATGCAGTTGTTTGCAAATCAGTTTGCAAAGCGTTTTGGGATCCTTCTGGATGAAAGGTACTATGAAAGGTCAGTCATTATTATCATTATCAGTTCACAAGGAGACAAACAGCTGCCTTGGAATAACACTGCATGTAGATTTTTCAAAGCTACAATAGAGACTTGACATGCATACGAGCGTCATGAATACACAGTTAATGGCAGTCCTAATGGTTTATTCAGCATAAAGTGTTTTGGCCTTGTGCAAAGGACTAATAGATTCAGAACTACAACTTCAGTCCTTAAACCAGTATATTTAGGTATTCCCAGATGATTTCAGCATCTGCCTTTCCTACTGTGAAGGATGCTTCATATTAGGGCATGCGGTGGGGAATTCTGGGGGAAGTGATGGAAGTAAGATTTGTGGAAGCCCTGGAAGACTGCAGCTGCATCAGGATTTGCAGCAGGTTTTGACCCTATTGCATGGCATGGATATTCTACGATAGCACTGAAGATGCTCACCTTCTCCATAATTCTGTTCGAATTCATGACAGGCCAAAACCTTTCCTCTGGGTAGGTGAGAAAAGGAAATCAAGAAGGAGTCTTTGTGACATTTTGAGAAATAGGGGTGTGTGTCAGAATAGATAATCATTTGCTGGCCTCTCAGAAAGGGGTTGTATACATTACCACCATACATTACCAATCATGTGTTAGAGCCTCCTGTCCTCTCACCACTGTTATACAAAGGGTTACTCTCCTTCTCATCTATACCAACAAAAGTGCTTGCTTGGGTGAACTTTAAATGAAATCTATTGATGGTGACATTCTTATTTAGTACTGGGTGTTTCGGAGGAGCGTTTTTTGTTGTTTTTTTGTTTGGTTGGGGTTTTTTTTAATATTTATTGTTTTGCCAATGAATCATTTCAAAAACAATTAAGTTGAAACTTTTTCTGAGGGCTCTGTGGTGGAAGGATATCTATTGTGCAACCATGCTCCAAGTTATGCATACAATTACAGCACTTAATTGTGAGTACCACTATAGATGGCAGAGTTTTTGCTTTTAGTATTGCAGAGCCTTGGGTGACATGGCATAGTGTGAGGTGTCCCTGCCCATGGCAGGGGGGTTGGAACTAGATGATCTTAAGGTCCTTTCCATCCCTAACTATTCTATGATTCTAATTTCATGTCATAGTCTTTCTTTCTTTTGGCAAGGATAAAAGCCAAGTGTTTGGCTCAAATCAGACACCGCACTTGATAACAATTATAAAGTAATTGACTGAAACTAGAAGTTATTGTTAACAGGTTGCATATCTAAAGTGGAAATGACCACAAAGGTTACTTACCTACCTACTTGGATGTACATAGCTATGTACAGTTTGTACAGACGGTTTAACATAACAGTCCAATATATCAGAACTGAATGTGGTATATAAGAACCTGTTTGTGACAACAGTAACAGAAACAGCTACTATGTCCTAGACATATGTGTTAGTATTCAGGCACGTACTTCCAAACAAAATTAACCCTTGATCTGGATTTTAAACCACCTAATTTTAGTCCAATTTCTTAAGAAACTGTATTTATGCAATCAGCCTCTTTGTGTTCCTGTCCATCTGTTCCTCCTCCAGGAACTGTGGAATGACTAAAATTTGACTGCTCTGTGGCGTGTCTGGAATCTCCCTGTTAGGTCTTGGATTTTGAAGTCTGTGGAGCTAAAGCAGTATGAAATTTGATCCTTCTTAGTGACTTGGCTTGATTCTTAGTTTAAGAGAGACAGAAATCATGTTGTAATCGATGCGCTAATGAAAGAGTAGATGTTACCATGATCCTGCTGATTTGTTGGGCAGGACCATCGCAGACTATCTTCCTTATAGCTGACTTTAAAAAAAATCAGTGATGAGTAGTGCCTGTGGCATTAGCCATATTGAAGTAAATCAAGGTTAATCTTTAGGACATGTCCCCATTTCATCAGTTTACCAGGAAATTCCACCCTTTTCACCAAATCAGGAGAGATTAAGACCAACATGGATACCATACAGTCAAAACAAGGGGAAAGAACAACAAAACTTCTGCTTTTGCTATTTTTTACAATAAATCACCTGTCTGTACGCTCTTGCCTTATAGTTAGGGTGAAAGCCACTTGAGACAGGAATTCTCTTTTCTTTTTTTTCCTTTACAGTGCTGATTATAAAGGGGTTTTGGTTCAGGTCTGGAGCTCTACGTGTTCTTTTGATACAAATAATTTAGGGGCTTTTTTTTTGTTTAACTAGGCTCAGTTATCCTACTGTCCCTTAGTTTTCTAATCCACAAAATAGAGCTAATAAATATCTCCCACATCCAAAACTGCTATTCAAAATTAACATTTGTGCTACTACTTTGAACAGAGAAAAGTGTTTTGCAAGTGCAAAGCAATTATTGAAGGCGCATTTGCAGATGTATGATGACAGAATATTGTACACGAAAATCCAGCTGCAAATCCTAAACTTAACTATTTCACAATAACAAACTTCTTTGGTAAGCTATATGGATTAAGGGACTAAAAGTGGTTTGGATTTGAAATGGATCAAGCCCCCTCCAAGGTTCCTAGTGGCCACGTAGATCCAGTATAATCCTACTATTATCACCGCATTTTTATGTTCAGCTTGAAAAAAACAACCTTTATTTTCCCATCTCTTCAAAGATTCTTGGACTGCAAAGTTGTTGATTACAATTCAGATGTTAACTGAGGAACCAGAGAATGAGTGGGTTTTTGGCAGTGGAATTTTTTTTTTGCCTGGGAAAAGAGATGGCAAAGGATGTTTCTGACAAATAGATGCCAATTTAATGCTGCTACGTACACTATTCCTACTCTCCCCTGCAGGGGCTTCCTTTTACAGTCCCACAATGTGCTAGTTTCCAGAGGCTGTGCCTCTGATTATCTCAAAGTTGACAGCATTTCAAACAGTCAGCAACCCTGTTTTAAACTAAGCTGTGGTGATTGGTCGAAAAAGACAGCCTGAAGGCCTCCTGATCCAGGAAGCCACTTACAAATATGACATCTTCCCCATTCCTTCACTTCTTCAGATCCACTCAATACCAGTTTCTATCATGATGCTGCCCTTAGGAAATCCAACAATTAATAATGGCTGAAAAAAATACAAAGTTTGATGCTTGTTTTACTATTCAATGAAAACTGTAGTTGCCGTTGATAGAGCTGCAATAGTATTTCTCTTCCTGTGTCTTGCCTTTTGGCACTGCAAAATCTTTGGGTCAGAGAAAGTGATTCTCATATGTATTTGTAAGCCTCTGGTTTAAATTAGCACTTCTGTTGGGAAAAAAAGAGCTTTCCCCTTACTACATAATTTTTTTATTTCTTTTTTCTTTACATCTTGAACATGCCTTGTAGAAAACTAAAGTTGATTTAAAGATTTTAAGACTTAGAAAGTTGGTTCACAGTTAAATTGTACTGTAATTTTAGACTTAGCTTGCTTGGTGTGATATTTTGTTGTGTCGTTACCTCCTAAACTAAAATGCCCTCTGCCATCAGATTTTTTTTCTTCTAGTAGGCAATAATAAAAGACAACAGACTTTTCCTAACTTTCCTTTGTAGAAGCAACATATGTAGAATCCCAAAATCCCTTCCTGAAGGAAGGATTTCAAGTCCCAAACTCTTCTTTAAACTCTTCTAGAGCCATCACTTTTTATTAGTGTTCAGTTTGGAAACTGGGCAGTAGGAAAAAAGCAGTTTTGAAGTAACACCCTTAGTAAAGCCATTCAGATAAGTCACATTTTCAGCCTTCATTCCTTCAACTCACAATTCTTTTGGTCCAGAGAATCACAGAGGGAATTTACCATGCTAGAAGTGCAACTCAGATTCTCTGGGTGTATTGCTGCTGCTGTGTTTTAGACATACAGTCTTGCTTTCTTTTTGTTATAATTGCAAGATTGCACTTGGGGAAAGCAGGGAAGGTGACAGCAGGACCTTCAGGAAGAAAAGAGCATTTGGAGGAGCAGAACGTGGAGACAGGATGTTCCAAGCATAACAGGGACATAAAAAAGGAATGAGACATCATTTTGGACAAGCAGAAAGGGGGAGAGAAGACAAAAATGTTGAGTCGTTGGCAAGCACTAAATCAAAGAGGGGGGCCTTGAAGTCAAGGGCAATGCCTTCCATTATATCAATACAATTAATGGCATCCTTATGTTCAGTTATTTGCATTAACAGCAAAGTTAATGCCGGCAGAGATCAATGCTGAGATTAGTGATGTCCAAATCAACATGCTTTTAAGCAAATTATTTCCACTGTCTGGGTCCCTCCCCTAGTTAGTAGCATGAATCTTTGGTGGTGCCTGCAGCTCCATCAGCAGATGCCTCTTAAGGGCTGCTGTCTCTTAAATATAGTCACCCTAACATTAGTAACACTTGCACAGTAAGCAGAAATATCAGGTCAATAGATCCACTCACTATGTGTGTCTTGTGCATCAGCAACGATGGCCAGAAGCAAAATCTTCCTTTTGCATTAGTTATTAATATTGCTATTATTATTGAAACTATTTCTTTTTCCTTTGTCATGTAATTTGTTTCCTTTAATTTTTTAATTCCACCAAAAAGACACTTCTGTCTCAGAGCTGAATCACAAACCTAAATAAAAAAATTCACAGAAAATACCATGAACCACCTCTATCATGTTGCAAAAACAAAACAATCAGGCAGCTCTGGTCAGTAGTAGCTCCATAATATGATGACAAGGTCCTTCAGATGACAACATGCTTCTTGCCAATAAAAGGCCTGGGAGATTAAGGCCTTCAAGAGCAACTTTGAAAAGATTCCATTGGCAGGAAGGTGGTGAGAATAAAGATACATCTGTCCGTCTCAAAGTATCCTCAAAACTTCTTAAGGAAAACATCCTTGACAGTAGGGACCCAAAGTGCTCTGCATCTAGCCCGCAGTGAAAATTATTACTTAGTTCTGTGTACCTTGCTGGGTATTGATCCCCATCCAGCTATTCCTATATATTCTTCTCTGCCTTTGGGCCCTGTTATAGAACTTAGAAATTCTCAAGATTTGCTTCTGCCCCTACAAGCACTTGGACTTGACAGGCATAGAGCGCCTGGCGTTTCAAACACATGCAGGCACTGCAATGGTTCTTTCTGGAGCTCCATGGAGAACACACCCAGGTTATTCCATGTAGCCGCTGGCAGCTCTGGGCTGAAAAGATGTTGACAAGGACTGGTCAAAGTAATTTAGACAACATTTTTCTATTGGAAAATAGTGTTTGAAAAAAAAATCCTCCTTTTTTTTTCTTTTTTTCCCCCCAGAAGGAAATCATCAGGGAAGTCTCTCAGATTCAGGTTTGAATTTCTTTTGAATATTACTAACAGTGGGAGAGAAAGAACTCTGGAATAGCAAGCTTTCAGGAAAGTATCCAAACCATTCCCTTTTTGTTGATCAATCAGCTATTCTCTAGCACTTCCTTCCCTCCTTGTTTTTAACCATTACGATAAAGCTGTGTATTTTGTGAGACAAACTTACTAGAGACCCTGAAGTTCAAAAATTGAAAAAGATTCTTTAAGAATTACCCTCTGAAATACTTTTCTGTTGGAAGTCATGAAAACAAATTAAACTGAAGTGCAGATCATTGGCAAAGTAATTTTCCTGGGAATAATAGAATAAAGTTTGGGGAGTATAGCAAGGATATCAGACAGATGTCCAGAGCCTTGGGTTTGCATATGAATGGAACAGCAGTGGTATCAGTACACTTTCTGATAGCTGGATAGGCAGGTGAACTGTAATGTGTAATATTCTTGTGTGTCAGGTAGTATTGGATAAGCATTTCACAAAGAAATCTCTGTTATAATTAAATACTGTGGTTTTGACACCTTGAAGAACTATATAACCGACTTGGTTTCTGATTTCCCTGATTTCTAGAGACTCCATCACTTCCCTCACAACACAGCAAACCTCTCCTCCCTGCACATGGCATTTCATGATGCAAGACATAGTGTCAGACAAACAGTGCTTTCTTGCAACCCTTTTACTTCCTGATAAGCCGCAGTCCTTGCTAGACTACTGAGGAAGGCCGGAGGAAGGTGAAGAGAAAATCTTTGGGTTCTGGCTTAATTCAGAGCACCTGCTGTCTTTCTGGGTGGCAGAATTGTATAGCCTTGTTGGGAGCCAGGATGTAATAGCTGTGTCTGACAAATAGCAGCACTGAACATGCTACAGCAAAGGTTTTCTGTACTATAATAATTGTAGGTGCTGGCTTGGTGCAATATATCTTTGCCAGGGTGTAGTGATAGAATAAATATCTGGTTTTAACTAGAGAATGAGCACAAGCTAATGCAGTGATTGAAGGAAAGGATCAAGCTAAATGTAGTCTGTCTTTGATGTGCTGTCCTTCCAGCCCAGTCCCATCTGTGCTGAGGGGACGAATGACAGACTCTAGCCACATTAACATCCAGTGCTGCTCCGTTGCCACAGTGGTGCAAGTTTGCCACCAGGGTTTGTTGTCAGGGCTTTATCTGCCCTCATGATGGCTTCTAGGCAAAGAGGAGAAGACAGAGAGGAAAGGAGTTTGTGAAATCAAACATTCCAGGGAGCTGTTGGTGGGGAAACAAATCAAGGTTGTGAGTTCACAGTCTGCAATCTGGCCAGTCTTGGTTGGCCAGGAGAAAATAAATGTGAGCCCAGCCCAGCTCCTGGCAGGATTTCTTTCACACAGAAGGGTGCCAGAATGGTTGGTCACCATGTTGACAGTTCTGCAGGGGCCAGGATTGAGAGGGGTCTGGTATCTAAACCAATGTCAACCATCTCTTTTCCTGCCCACACCTTGTATATCTTATCTCGCTTATGTGGTTGTAGGATATTTCACACATACATTTTCTTCCCTGCTGTATTTTTTTCAGGAAATAAAATAAGCAAAACCCCAGAAAAGAACTCATTGATAATATGCTTCAAGGGACAGCCATCAGAAGAAAAAATGGGCTTTGCGAAGTGGTGTCAGGGAAGAAACTCCCTTGTGGAGGTTCTGCTTGGGATATGAGATAAAGGTTTTCCCTCATGGGATCAGGAGTTTCCTGTAACTCAATTTCTCATTAAAGGTATGTTAAGAGTAACTAACAAGGGGCCTTTGGACCACGGGCAAGCATAGGAGGGGAGAGTCTTTGCTTCTGCTTGACTGTCACTGCAGCTAGCATGAGTGAAGTGGGCACCAAGGGAGATAAAATCCTTTGCTTCAAGACACATTGAAAGCCAGGTGCCGGCCCAGGATGAGGATTCTCTCCCATTTTTCCCAAAGCCACATTGCATTTACTTTGCCTTGCTTTGAAGACTGTATTTTCTTTCCATCTCTCTCTTTCCTATGGCTATGTCGGCTCTTGCTGCTTGTACTGAGAATTCACCTCGCATAATTTATCTCTTTCCTAATGAGGAGGTGAAGGCCTGGCTGCAGCTAATGGCACCAAATTATCTCACCTGCAGTCTAAGCACTGGATCACATTTACCAAACTTGCTCTGAGTGCGTGGGAGCTCCTGCCAGCCTTTGAGATACATACCTTGGAGATGAGGTGGGGTGGTCAAGAGTGTATTCAGAAGGAAAGAGTCTTCAATTAGCTGAGAGTTAATGTGTTTGAATTTTAAGTTGATTGCTCTGCTACAATGAATGCCATAAACTTCTGAGACTGCTTATGTGGAACTAAAAACAAAGTACTTTCATCCAGGACTAGTAGACCTACAGAGAAAAAGCCTGCTTGAACAGAAGATCTGGTAATCACTTTACCTGTGTCCTCTTCATGCACACAAGCAGTATGTTTTGGGCAGGCCAAGGAAACCAGTACTTTGCAAGAGGGTTTAATTTGTTTTAGTGACTTGTAATCATGTTTCTCGTGTAGCAAAGAAAAAGTGGTAACCAAAAAAAGTCTCTCTGCAAAAGCGTGGCGTATTGGAACTTTATGGGGAAAAGAAAAAAACACAAAACAAAACTCCTCAAAAATCTACAATGCACTCAAATACTTCCAACAGAGCGTCCTCTGTAAGGCACCAAAGTCTATGTATGATTTTACGAACATTTTGAGAGATAGGAAATGACTTTGTGTCAGACTTGGGCATTGTCATTTTATCCAAGAATTCAAACTTTTCATGAATTTGATAAACCAGCATAGGAATATCAGGAATTCGCAGAGTATTTAAAATGTGGATGCCTTTTCTTGGATATGAATTCCACTGTCTGTGGGGCAAAGGATGTCAAATGAATAGTTTCATGTTCGTGCTGCGCACATCAGTCCAAAGTAAATTCAGTGATATTCTGGTAGGGCTTTTTTATGTGAGAACATATGTACTGTCCTGTTGAGTCAGATTAAAGATTCACAGCCTAGTGTCCTGTCTAACCGTGGCAAGTGGCACATAGGGAAAAGGTAACAAAAAGAAAGTGCAGCCTGATAGTGATGGCACTGATTCACGTAACATCTGTATTTCAGACAGTACTGTCACACCTGGAAAGGGCTCTCATGATCACACGTTAAATTCAGGCATTTTGGCTAGGCTTGCTCCACAGGCAGTGGAGAGAAAGTGACATCTCAAGAAGACAGAAGCTATCTTCTCCTAAGATATGTAACTTTTCCACACAAAAAGCATCTTATACTTCAGTTAAAATCTCTTCATAACTGTTTTCTGAGTAGAGTGCTGTCCATACTCTAATACTTACTCTTCATATCCTTATTCATTCTTTTCTTCTGCACCCTAAGCAGGCACAGTTCTTTTCACTGTTTCTTGTGGGTGTTTTTTTTTCTCATCCTCCAACCCTTTCTCCTCTGAATTAACATTGATCAATCCACATATTTCAAGTACAGTGTCCACACCTCAGTTCAGCTCAGGTTTCTCACTGCAGAAGGGCTACAGAAACTGTTATTTATTTTTTATCTCCCATAGCTGAGTTCTAGTTACTTGAGTTAAGAAGCACAGTGAATAGTGTTAATGCACTGCCCTGTGTTTAAGTACTGTGTCAGTGCCACTAGAGGATATTAAATATTTCATTGTTTGCTCTTGTTGTTTTTATCATCATACTGTATGATTTCAGTATATTCCATAGCATAATAGAGCTTTCTTTGGGCAATGAAGACTGGTTAACGCACGGCAGAAAGACTCTTGGGTCGTTCCTATGCTCTTTTCTTGCCTTAGGCTTTTGAATCTTTAAGTATATTTGCTTGCCTTTCTAATCTACACATCTATGTGATGATGTTAATGTAACACCAACCTGTACATTTTTTCTGATATCGTTATAGATGTTTAGGTGATTATATTTAGAGAGAACTCCATGTGTGTCTGGGTATATGCAAAACATCTATAAAGATAACACTTGGAAGCGTTCAGGTGTTTTCTACTCCTTGGATGAGTGGCTGGGTTTGGTCAGAATGCTTCTGTCACAGGAGGGGAGGAGTGGAGCCTGGGGCAGAACCCTGAAAATATGATCTTTCTCCTTGCCTTTGAAGTCAGCAGAGAGTGGTGACTACAGGATGAGTGTAACCTCTTCCCAACACACCCAACGCCTCCCTGGACGAGAGCAGGCAAGCAGAGCCATCTTGCTGCCCCTAACAATGTGCTGCTTTGGGCAAACAAACAAGCTTATGGCTAAAGCCACCCCTACGTATACCTGCGAGTGTGTGGATATGGATTTCATCACACCATACAAACATAACAGGAAAGCAGCAGTCCCAAAAGAAGCCTAAAGGGCAGGAAAATGGCCAGAGCCTGCTGCATACAAGCCATACACTGAAAGTATCCTTAGCCCATTACAACATCCTTGCATGCCTGGGCTTCGTTTACTCCCATTCCCCCTGCTCATATTCCTGAGTTCAGTGGCTTTCAGTGTAGGTCTACCTCTCCCTCTTCTGCTCCCCTTTCCAAGGCTAGCTAACCACAGGTGTTCTGAATTCACAGATTTCTGTTTATTCATGAGCTTGAAAGAAAATGTTGGAAAACAAAAGCTGTTTCTGGCTCTAGATGGTCTCTCTGGTTGTTTGTTTTTTTGGATTCCCTATCACCACCTCCACCCTGCTACTTCCCCCCTCCTCCTCTCCTGTTGGAAGTACAATCTCTAAATATGGAGACAAAAAATGTACTGGAAATCAGCAACTGGGCGCTTTCTCTCTGAATTTCACATGCTGATGCAGTTCTGTGTTAGCCAAAAATAGCAACAAAACCAACAACAACAAAAAGAAAAAAATGTTTAATGCAAATCATTTGCTACTGATTCTTTTCCAAAGCAGTAGCATTTACTCTATAGTGTAGTGCAGCTGGCTTCTGGTCCACTGTAGAGATCTCTGACTAAGGTACCATTTAGAAACAATTTGTCTGATCCATCATATATATTTTTGGCAGATCTTTTCCCTCCCTTGTTTCTTCTTTACTAAGAAATTGTGACAGATAAGCCTCGAATACAGAGATCTGCTGTTGACAATTATCTCCTACAGGATTATTTGAAGCTTAGACCACATATAGGTGTTCTCTTCATCCCTTGGTAACTGTCCCAGGCTCAGACAACATGTGGCAGTCCTATGTGTAAACTAAGGACAAGGGGTGATAGGTTTAAACTGAAATAGGGGAAGTTCAGGTTTGATATAAGAAAGAAGTTCTTCATTGTGACGGTGGTGAGGCACTGGAATGGGTTGCCCAAAGAAGTGGTAAATGCCCATCCCTGGCAGAGTTCAAGGCCAGGTTGGACAGAGACTTGGGTGACATGGCCTAATGTGAGGCACTCCTACCCATGGCAGGGGGTTGGAACTGGATGATCTTCAGGTCTTTTTGCAACACAAACCATTCTGTGGTTCTATGAATAAACACTAGGCTGTGTTCAATACTCTCCATTTCCTCTCCAGCTCCTCTTTGCTGTGCTGTCTTTATAGCTTCATAGTACAGAGGTGGAAAAATTACTCATCTGAACCAACACGTGCTGCTGACTTAGGAGCTGATGCTGTTCCCAGTTAAGAGGCCTTTCTCATTCTGATTTCACTTACACGCCTGTGGGTAAACTGTGGGTTCCAGACACAATGCAATATATTTTTTTAAAGATCTTGATCATGATTACAAGTGTTTTAATGCCACTGTGATTCACAATTCATAAGTGGGGAACTGTTGTTCTACCTTAAGTAGTTTAGCAGGATTTAAGGAGGGAAAAAGAATTTTGCAATTAGGTCCCTGAACTGAGTTTCAGGAAATCCAGCTTCAATTCCCCTATATTCCACGGACAAGATAGCTGTTATGACCTTTAGGAAGTCACTTAATCTCAGTGCTAAAGTTCCTGTAACTTTCCATCCTTTCCTATCCATCATCTCTTCTGACATTTTAAAGTCTTTATGCAGCTTAAGCTTCCTGGTAGCACTAAAATACAAATCATAAATTATAATCAGGTCATGCTTTTCAGTACTGCATTTAAACAAAAACATCTACTTTATTTTCAGTTGCTTTTCAACCACTGTTATCTTAGCCACTTCAGGCTGAGGTGAGGGATCTTACTGGTTGTGGGGGAAAACAAGCAGTTTTCTTACTGGGTTGGATTCAATGCACATAACATTTAGGTGTCAGGAAGACAGGTGCTGAGGCTAATCTGGTTGTCTAGAATCTTTCTGTAGTCAATGGAGAAAGAGGACTATTGCAAAAGGAAGTTTTCTATATCCTCGAGCTATGCCTAAGAACAAAGACATCTTTCTTTGGAGGTATGTGTTTCTCATTGATCATGAAAGAAGCTGGAATGATCAGGACAAACTAAAAGCTATACCATTAAAATTAGGATTGACTGAGATGAAACGAATCATACACTATTTAGTGTGTATGCTGTGCATACTTTTTACTTTTTATCCAATGCCCTGGATAAGCACAACCTTGCTGCTTTTTCGCTGATTCAGTAGGATGTATTTTTCTTATTGATCGTCTTCTCTTTCCCATATGAGCACAGGGCAGCATTGTTGGGAGTATCATTTTTTTAAATGAGGCTTTCTGAACAGGTGTTGTCATAATAGACCTAAGATACAAAATGCAGCAGTAAACATGTCATGTAAGGGGGAAACTGCCTGTGACTGTGAAATCATGAAACATTTCTTCTCATCCTGAGCTTATAATAGAATTCAGGTGTGGTGATAGCCCCAGATTTCTTCATGTTAACTTTCCTATTTAATGAAAATAGCCTACTTGTACATCTCTGTTCCCCCTCTCCCCAAAGATATTTTTGTTGATATGCTTAAAACTTTATGTTGGTCTTTCTGAAGGTTGAGAAATTAGCACTGCTGTACCAAAGTAAATCTAAGGATATCTGCTATTTTTGCTTCATTTCACACATCATGTGGTGATTCTTGAAGGTATAGTCTATGAAATATAGTGACATGATTATGCAAAGATTTCAGAATATGTTTTAGACAAGATTCATTACCAAGAAGCGTGAATAATCTGCCATGATAGAAAGAGAGATAAATTATTTCTAAGATTTTTACTTAAAATTAATTTATTTCAAAGGTGGTTGCATACATATACACACACATGCATGGCATTTTATATACAATTATTTCAATGAACTCAGAGAGAAGAACAACAAATAGATTGTCCAAAACCCATTGACATCAAAGAGAAGCTATCTTATCTAAAACCGACCTGCCTCAATGAGAATGAACTCAGACTTGCCAATTTGGCATTTTACTGTTCTGTTTCTTTCTTTTCTTCTTTCATGTGCTCTTTCATATTCCAGTTTAAAACAGTACAGTCTTACAAGATTTACAATATAGGGGCTTTGTTCTTATGTTAACTTATTGGCTGGCTAGAAACTCATGATAAATTTGAGACACAAAATGTGCCAAAGTCTACAAACCCAGTAGATCACCACATGGGACAAATAAAAAAAAAGGTTGATATTTATCTGCCCTTGGAAATAATTAGTAAATGCAGCTCAATGTTCCCTTGTATTCTGGGTACTCAGGCACAATCAGGACCTAGTTACATTTCAAGATGTCTACTTATATCTCCCTTATTATTCACTCCTTTCTAAAAATCTTTCCTTTGCTCCAAACTGTGAGTCAAAATGGTTCTGATGTTACCTGGATCGCCACAAGTTCCAGGTAGCTGATACGGGAAGAGTTAGCTGCATACCTATACAACACACAAACAAACCAGCCCACCAGCAGAAAAAACAGACATCTTTACTAGCATAGCTTGAGTTGACCCTGTCAACTGACCTTTGGAGTTCCCTTCCAGCCTTGTTCTCTCTGACTTCCTTCAGGGAAAGGAAGCTATCCAAAGCGATTTAGGGTGGGGTCTCTGGAGACTGCAGTACACTTTCTGCAAAGGGCAAAGCAAAGAAGAACTCATTCTGCTAAAGTTATTCAGTGCTATCCCCTGCCAACATTTACTTAATTATCTTTCTGTTCTATAATAGCAATTAAGTTACGGATCTTTCCTGGAACTTCTATATCCTTCCCTGGTGAATGTGTTTGTGTGTGTATTTTAAAGAAGAATAAATTGAGTCCAAACAGTTCTGCTTTGCTCAAGGCAGAATTTATGATGGTCTTGTTGAAAAAAGAAGCCATGAGACAGGACTGGACAGTACTGCTGCTATATTTTAGTTGTCAAATATGCGTTGTAAACTGAAGGCTCTACTCTCCATACTCTTAAATAAAACTCTGTCCTAGGTATATTGTTGCCACTTGTCAGGATCATGCAATGCCTAAATGTTATGTTCTTCTGTACTCACTCACCTTTTCCAAATTGCCTTAGCACGTGTGGACTGCATTTACCCATACCTCAAGTGCATACATTTGATGTTCCAACTCCATCTTCTCACTGCAGAGGTGGTTTGATGGCCATATATATGAAGGAAGGGTGATCCCTTGTGCAACATGGATGCCTGGTGAACTGAAGGCATGAACTCTCCCATCTGCTTTCTTTTGTGTTACTTTGGAGAAGACAGCCAGATAGGAATCTTCTCAGCTAATACTAACTCTGTAAAAGGAACATGTTCAGTCTGAGCGAGTATTCTTAGCTCTTTGTATAGACAACAGGGAAAGATAGGCACCCTTGTAAGGCAGTGAATGCCACTTATTGCAGCACAGGGTGTTTCACTGCATGGGACATCCAACTTACTCTTAATGATATGGCAAGTGGAGATGCCTGGAATGAACCCTATGTCCAACTTTGGATGGTTAAATTTAAGTGGAATGAATTTATCTCTTGGCCTCTATTGTGTATCTGGCAAATGATGATAAACTGACTCCTCCAGAGGTGTTTCAAGCCCATGTACACTCAAAGTTGTTGCTTAGTTAGTATTTCAGCAGGCCAGAGTAGGTGCTGAGGAATCAGGCCTTTTTTTTTCCTCCAGGAGTTTTTCCCAAGGCCTAGTTAGCACTACAACTTAGCCATCAAAGTCAGTTTACTTCTCATTTTCATAGCTTACACTGACAAAATTACAGAAACACTGCTCCTGCCTCAACCCCAGGAAGGCCATCAGCCATCAGTTGAATGTACGAGTAACAGCATAAAAGAACAAAAATGATAGGCTTTTTCCTTGAAAAAGATTGTTTTACATTTAGGACACATGGGCACCATAAGTTTCAAGATTTAGAGGGTATTTTCAATCTGATTTTCATATATTATTGGTGCACCTCTCTGCAGCACAACAATACCCCAGGTTGGGATCAAGGTCTGCTGCGCTGCTGTTTGCTGGAGGAGAATATATTCATGACAACATGACACAAGTAAAGAGATAGAAGGTGGTGAAATATTATGCCAGTGGCTGATTGTGTGATCAGGAAAAAAATGCCATTTAAAGGAACACTTGACAACCTTCCCTCCAACTTCCTAGTAGTGAATAGTTTCCAGCTTCAAAACAAGAAGAGACAAGGCAAATGTGACAGAGTGGAGACCCAAGGTGCCTTTGCACTAATCCTTATGTCCTAGGGTTATTAGACTTTAATTTTACTTAGTGTCAAGTTCTACTTCTATAAGGAGAAAAGAAAAAAAAAAAAAAGGAAAAGAAAAAAAAAGGAACTGGTGAATTTTCTTCTTCCTATGGAATGAAATGCCGGCACTTGTTGAGTTGCATCTTCATCGCTGCCTTGGGGGTATTTGATTTCATGAATCTGATTAAATTATTCTGCTCTCAGTTTTTCTTCAATATTGCTTTATAAAATATACTCCTAGTGGTTTCAGTAGTGAGAGCACTTGCTGTACTTTCTTTAAAGATTGCACAGTCCCTCCTGAGGCTGGGGGAAAGAGCCCTTATTAAAGAGTTCAGTGATAAAAGCTTCTTCCTCTAGGAGAATTACCGTGAAACAACTGAAACCCACACATACTTTTTCATAATTATTACAGAGGCACCCATGCTAATGCTTTTCAGCATAAGACATGGCCATCTCTTATTTCAGTGCCAGAAAACCTCTATTTGCAGAAATTTCAGAAGAATGTCATCTATTCATAGACACCATCTGATGAGAGCTGCTAACAAACCCGTTTTCCCCCACAGTGGTGAATATCTGGAGTTTGCTCTGTGGCGAAATGCTGTATTTTAAATAATGGGGATTTCTGAGGCCCTGACCTTACGAAGAATCATAGAATAGTTAGGGTTGGAAAGGATCTTAAGATCACCAAGTTCCAACTCCCCTGCTATGGGCAGGGACACCTTACATTACACCATGTCACC